>CATIWJ010082928.1:0-26623 GCA_949640765.1 Croton laevigatus | reverse complement strand
TACTACCTCCAATTTTTTCATTTCTTTACACCCTAAAAACATAAATACCAATACAACCCTACTTTTCACTAATACCAATACAAAATAATAATAAACAATTATCAACCCTTTACAACACTTACTTTTTCACCAATACCAATACATAAATAATAATAAACAATTAAACCTGCTTACCCAAAAAGGAAACGTAAACAATTGAAAAAATTTGCCAAAAACGGAAACGTAAACAATTGAAAAAATTGGAGGTAGCACATTCCAACGCACATCCGGTATCCTTATTTTATTTATTTAATTATATCTATTTTTTTATATATCCTTTTGTAGTATGCGAACAATAAAATTTGGAAAGTTCCAAAAGAAATGGAATAGTTCTGATAATTTTTTGGTAAAATACTACAATTTGAAAAGAAAATCATTTTCCAAAATAGAAATTGGAAAAAACCTCTGAACAACGTTAAGCAAAGACACTAAGGGCGAAAATGAAATTCAGATCGAGGCGCAGACTCCCGCGTGTAGGCCACTCTCCCTGGCGCAATTTATCCAATGAGATATCTGATTTTCGGAAATTTTCGAGGAAGGATTGAAAAAGAAAAAAAATATTACAACTAATTTCCCCTCCATTTCCTTCGATTCTCTCTCCTCTTTCAAAGCTCCAGCTCAGGCAGGAGGTCTCACGGAGTCTTTCTCTCTCTAGGGTTTCTCTATGTTCGAACTCTAACCAAAGCAACGGTTTTCCGGAGATGTTTGCTGGAATTTGAATGGGATGTTGAGGGAATTTTTCTTTCGGGAAACTTGAAGGCTTTTGTTTTTTTTCTGAAAAAAAAAAAAAAATTGAATTTAAATATTAGCGTTTGATTTCGAAATGCCAGCTCGCCGGTCGAGGCCGGAGAAGCTGGATGAGTCGAAGCAGCTCCGGCGAGATCCATATGAGGTCCTCGGCGTCTCCAGGAATTCCACTGACCAGGAAATCAAGAGCGCGTACCGTAAAATGGCTCTCAAGTATGTCATTTTTATTTGTTTTGAACTCTTTGATTTTGTTGTTTTCCTTGGGACTTTCTTTTTTACTTGAACTGTTCTCAAGTGCTTGTTACTGAATGGATCGGCGTTGGAATTGAATTTCCGTAAATGCTTATTTTGATTTCTAGGGAAATTTTTTATTGTTATTCACACATTCATTGTAGATTGTAAGTTAAATGTGGACTTCTTGGGTAGCTGATAAAGCAACTCGTGTTTGCTGCCTGAGAGAGAATTAACTCTGATCTGGCATTCGGTGGTTTGCCCGGAATTGTGTTATCTTGATAATGAAGGCTGCTGGTTGTTATGGATTTTGAAGTGTACCATGATATGCTTTTGAAATTAAATATAGGGTACGAGTCGGAATTGTATAAGTAGAAAAAGCCATACTTGGATTTACTTTTACATTTACATATGGCTAGGTCATCTAAATGTTGTTGCAGGACCTTGTTACATGATTCAGAGAACATATACAGCTTCAAGTGAAGCACAAAGAAGTAAAAGTAAAAGGGGCTTCATTGAGCTAGAATATATAGATGAAGGATGCATGCTTTACTAATTTTTTTTCTGGAAACTTTACTAGCTTTTAATGACTGCAACACAACTGATATGTTTAAAGAAGTTACATTCAATACATTTATCCTTCAGATATTCAATACATTGATTTCACAAGGTTTATAACTTTAAATATCAAGCTTAACTGTTTCGTTTTCTGTTTAAAGATTATAAGATAGATTATGTTTTTAGCATACGACCTCCTCAAATGTTTTATTTCCTATCTCCTCATAGTGTTTTTCCTTTGCTAAATGATGTCTAAGTTCTTTAAATGATAATGACATAATGTATCTTATTTCAGGTATCATCCTGACAAGAATGCAAATGATCCTGAAGCAGCTGATATGTTTAAAGAAGTTACATTTTCCTATACAATCTTGTCTGATCCAGACAAACGACGCCAGTATGACTCAGCTGGTTTTGAGGTGAGATATCAGTGGAGGCATACCAAATGACTAAGATTTAGAACTCTGATTATAAGGTCATTTGTGTTCTTTCTGCAGCTTCTGAGTCTAGGCTTCAGAAGTGCTAATCATTTTTAGCAGTTTATTAACACATGCTATTTGGTAGAATCGAAATCATTTAGTTAGATACATATTTGATGTTAATAAATTAAAGTTAATTGGATTAAGAATGACCTTCTTGTTGTTGTCAGGCTGTCGAATCAGAGAGTCAAGAATTGGAGCTAGATCTTTCAAGCTTGGGCACTGTGAACACTATGTTCGCAGCACTCTTTAGGTAGATATTAATATACAGTTTTTGTGTTTTCATTCATCCATTGGATTTTCCTCTCCACCTAACAATTCTTGTTTTCCCTGTGTACATTTATTTAATTTTTCACTGTTTCCCAAATAATAGTAAACTTGGTGTGCCAATTAAGACCACTGTATCAGCAACTGTCTTGGAGGAGGCACTTAATGGTGGTGTTTCTATTCGCCCACTTCCACTGGGGCAATGTATTACTAGGAAGGTTAGGTGTTCAACTTTGGAACAGTTATAAATTTGAGTAATCTATCGAGGCTTACTGGAAACTTCACCTTTTAAGCAGGTTGAAAAGCAATGTGCTCACTTCTACTCTGTCACAGTAACAGAAGAGGAGGCAAGTGCTGGATTTGTCTGTCGGGTGCAATCATCTGACAAAAGCAAGTTCAAGGTTTGTATATGTAATAAAAATTCTGGTACAAGAATTTTATTAGTCTCTTTCTGAATGCAATATGGATGTGCAGCAATGGCTTTCCTACTTCTTTTGATGTTCTCTTTCAAAGAAAGAGATATTAATGCAGTTGCCTTTTTGGTGGGAAGGTTGGGGGCTTGTCATATGTATATTTTCCTGAGGTTTAGACTGCCGTACTGTTGCAGTATTGAGAACTCTATGATTATTTTCTGCATCTGCTCAATCAGTTTTGGTTTCTAAGATTGCATGGGTACCTCTATTCAGAACTTCATTTATGCATGCAGCTTCAAAAATTGCTTGACAAAGTTGCGGGGTTGCTTTTATCATAGAGCTGTATGAGCAAGAGTTTTAGCATTATGGTTGGAAAAGCTCCGTGTAAGTTGCGACTGAAACTTTGGTTTAATTTGAGGAGTGGAATGCATTCGACTATGGTTCAGAAAATGTATTTGGCTGCCTAGATATAGAAGTCTTAGCCTTGTTCAAATTATGCCCACATAATGAGAGATGTCTTATGGATTTTGCGAGTCTGTTCCAGGTTTTGGTGCATTGGAACTTAGTTTTATAAATTTTCTTTACGAACAAGGGTGTGATTGGGTAAAAATGCCATTTAAAGCATATTGTGGGATATAAAAGTGCACCGCAAGATGTTGAATCTTAGTCTGTTGAAAGAAATTTGCAACCGAGGTTCTTTATTTTGTTGCTTCCTGTGAATGGCACTTCTGTAATATGACAGTATGGATAAGAACAAATATGGCCAACAGTGGCAAAGAGGACTGGGAATAGCTAATCCATATAGTTGTGGTCAATGCTGTGTTAAGGTCAATTGATTGGCAGTACTTTGGGAGTGTGAGTTTGGTATTATGATTCTCTCTTCAAGATAAATTATTCTATGCGGGGTGCTTTTGATATAAATTATAGAAGGGATGTAACTGCTGTAACTGTAGAGTATCATGCTGAGAAATTTTCCAAAACATTCATCTTTTGTCCATGAACTTCCTGTTTTTGTTTTGCTCATGGTTGGTAATTTTCTTGGAATCATTGAAAGCTTTCTGCTTTTTAGCTTTTGTGTCCTTCAAGCAGTTTGACAGTATATCGTTCCCTGTAAGGCTGCAATAAGAGTTTTCATTTTCATGGTTATAGCTTGTAATCCTGAAGGAACACTAATTGCATGTTTCCCAGCTGCTTTCTATTCTAAGAGAAGATTGTTAGTCTTTGCAGTCTGTAATTTGGATTTGTTACAGTCATTGAATGAGAGAATATGGGAAACAGATTGAATGAGAGAATATGGGAAACAGAAACTACTGAAGCATTTACTCTAATTTTTGTTCTTACTATTGTTGCATTACTTGGTTATGATTCCTCAGTTCCTAGGTGTACCATTTCAAAGTTGCACAAGTGATTTTTCTTCCAGTTCCTATGGTTCTTTTTTTCTACAATTCTCTTAACTGATCATGTGCTAAAATTGCTCTGGTCCTACTTTATTCATCCTGAGCACTTTCCCTTAACATTACTGTTTCATCTGCTGCAGTTGTTGTATTTTGACCATGAAGAAAATGGTGGACTAAGCCTTGCTTTACAGGTACTAAGTACTTGCTTGTTCGGATGTAATTATTAGAAGTCAATATCCCACTCTTCAAGAATTGTTGCACATTCTAATACTAGATGGATCTTAAAGAATGTCATCAGCATCTTCATTTTTCTTGCCTCTGCCAGAATATTGCTAATCTCTGCAAATGCATTGCAGTTTTTACGAGATTCAAGATTGTACTTTGGATGTGTAGATATCTCAGTACTCATTATTTTGGGTTTTATTCTTTTATCGAGTGTCAGTATCTGGATTCCCAATCAATGTGAATAATGAGTTCCTACTCTAAGAGGTTCCTTTAGGAATCTTCTGTGTACAATTTTCTCTTTTGCATACCCTACATTTATCCTTAAATTATTATTTTGCTTCTTTCTTTTGTTGATCTTTAAACTACTTTTATTTACCTCGCTCTCTCTGCAAAAATTGAAGGCTCGGTGTATACTTTGATTTACATTTAAAGCTTGTGTTTTTTTCACAAACAATGCCCAAGTTCTGGACTGGTTATTCACTGATATCAACTCACGTATTTTTCTTTTTTTCTTGATTCTGCTGTTAGAATGTGCTTGAGTTTATTGAGGTGTATAATTTTTCAGTTCAGTCTCGTACTCCTGAAGGATACGATACTGGGATTACTGAAAACAAACAGTTTGTCTGTAAATTAATGATACATGATAGGATGACTCCCAGGTTTGTCCTGACTGCCAAACCATAAATGCTTGCATCTAGGTGATCCTTAAAGATTCTAAATTCATATTAAACACACAACGCATTTCATCATTTTCCTATTGCTTACCTAAAAATTAATATTTTTTGCTTGCAGGAGGAGAGTGCTAAAACAGGAAAGTTTACATCTGCTGGAATGTATTTCCTTTGTTTCCCTGTTTATCGGTTGGATCTGACGGCCAACTCGGTGAGCTGGAACCTTTGTCAAAGGATTGCTGTCATAATTTTATTTTAAGACTTGGTGTTTCTTATCTTTTCCATTTTTTTGTGGCTCAGATTGCTGCTGCAAAAGATGCTGATGCTGCCTTCTTCAAGAAATTGGATGGGTTTCAGCCTTGTGAAATAACTGAACTGAAGGCTGGCACTCATGTTTTTGCTGTGTATGGTCAGTTCCGAGTTTCTTGCTGGCTTGATTACTTATTTACCTAGAAATGATTGCACTTTTCACATCCGTGTCATTTCTTCCAGGCGACAATTTTTTCAAAAGTGCAAGCTACACAATAGAAGCTCTTTGTGCTGCACCGTTTGCAGAAGAAAAGGCTAATCTGCGAGACGTTGAAGCTCAACTTCTTGCTAAAAGGGCTGAAATATCCAAGTTTGAAAGTGAATATAGAGAGGTTTGCACTTTACTTGAGCAGTACATATCATGCATAAACCTCCGCCTGTTTTTCTTTTACTAAATTTCTCTTGGAAATTCAACAGGTGTTGACACAATTTACAGAAATGACCAGCAAATATGCACAAGAAATGCAAGAAGTGAGTTTGGACCAGCAAAAATATTTCTACGCTGTGTGAGGATTCTAAACTTGTAATTGAATATTGTGTGATCTAATATATTGTTTTTGCAGATTGATGAACTTCTTAGACAAAGGAATGAAATTCATGCCTCGTACACAACTGTTTCACCACCAATGAAACGGAGTTCAAGTAAGAATAGGAGTAAGGGTCCGCTTAGGGAGACCAAAGAAGACGCACAACCAAGAGATAAGAAACCATCAATGAGGGACAGAAGTAAGAAAATGAAATGGTTCAACATTCACTTAAAAGTTGATAAGAGAAAGCCTTGCTAAAAATATGGCAAAAATCTACTCCAAATGCAAGTTTTACTCATCGTTGCTATATATTTGAATTAATTCTTGAATTCTGATATCTAGACGGACGCAGGAAGCTTAGTGATATAAACAGGATCAGTGCAATCAGCTGTGCCTGCACTCTAAAGTTAGTTTTGAATGGTTATTCCTTGAGCATATCAATAGGCTGCATCAGAAATGCTCTCTATTTCTTAAGCTTGTCAGATGATGACAAGAGAGCAGCCAATTGTTAATGTAAAATTCCCTATTTTTATTAATATATTAGTCATTCTTGAAACTTTTTCTCTGTAAATTGCATTATTTGTTCACAATGAGCTAGCTAGTTACGTCTCCTTAATGAATTGAAATATTTTGTACTGCCCAGGCAGTAGGTATGAAATGTCAATAGATGTTTAGCATGTAACATTGTTTTCTTTTAAATTAAGTGGGGTAGTATCGATATTTATTTTCCTTATTTTGGTATAGCCAAAAAAAAACACATGGATCGTCTAATTCACAATGTTGACTCCCAAAGGGCAATAATGAGGAGTGTTTTGCATTGCTTATATATTTTTGCTTTTGGCTTAAAATTAGCAAGTATTTAAAAGCAGTATTTTGCTGCTGTTATAAAAATAACTTAAAATTATAAATAAAAAAAAGTCTAAACAAGCAGGAAAATTTAAAAAGTTCTTATATTCTAAAAAGAAAAAGGTTAAAAAGTACTTGAAAAACAGCTACACATCCACAAAACTTTGGGAGCATTTTGTATGATAAGTTGATATCTTTTCATAGCAAGAAATACGTGGAGATGTGAGGTGAGCGGCGGACCACATATCTGTTAGGTAATAAGGACAAGGGGGTGGGGTGGGGTGGGTTCTTCCTTTGTTTGGTAGAAAATGAACGAAAGATGCTTGCTAAAGATTGGAGATACCGAGGAAGAGGAGCTTTTATTTGTTGGGACGGAGTGTTGTATACGGGCTATTTTATACAGGGATGTTAACTAGTCTAGGACATAGACGATGATGTGATGTGATTATGTTAATTCCTAAGAAGTTGATTTGCCCGTACAAAATATAAATTACGAATAATATACTTAGATGACTTTTCAAAACGTTCTTTTATGATACATCTTTTTATCTTTTTTATATCTAATATTTAAGGTAACTGATTATGGAACAAAATTCAATATAAACTTTAAAGTTCAAAAAAAAAAAAAAGTTTGCTCGACAATATCAACTTGACACGTCAAAAATAAATAAATTTGACACAATCAATTTTAATTATGAATATTTTTAAGCTCAACAATATCAGCTTGACAGGTTAGAAATAAATAAATTTAACACAATCAATTTTAATTATGAATATTTTAACACTGAAAAAAATAATTCCGTAACAATTCGATCACTAACAGCGAAGATTTCAATCGTCCATAGTAAAATTTTACTTGTAGTGTTCACTATTTGTTGAATAATATATATATTTTTTCATAGATGTTCATTAATATTTTGGATGACTATTTCAAAGGCTTGTAAAGAATGCGATCTTTTGTTGTCATAAAATCTCTTTACTTTTTTTTCAAAAACAAGAAGGAAAAACCAGATTTTGGACATAAAGAAAACGTGAGGAGCCAAAATAGGCATGAACCACACAACACAAGTATATATATATATATATATTTAATCATAGGTGAACCACACAAGTATATTTACATGAAAAGCACGTGAAAGCAGTAATTGAAGGGAAGGCATTACTAGTCGCAGGCAGCTCATAATATACGTTATGTTCTATGCAATCTTGAAAATGAAACGGCCCGCAATCCCTTATAAGTTAGTCTTTATGTTCACTTTTCACTTTTCTTATTTTTGGTGTTTTGTTTACAATATTTTTCAGTTGTTATATTTCATTTTCCTAAAACAAAGCGGCACAGCATCATCAGCCCCACCCACCTCCTCTCCTCTCCTCTCCTAAGTCCCACTTACCATTTACTAGTAGTTTCTTTTTATTTTCTTTCCACATTACTTTTCCTTTATAGAATTTCAGCATATTTTCAATTCGTAATAAAAAAACAAAAATGACGTGATATATAACAATTTCATCATTTTTAAAATTAAAGACCAACTTAAATTAGCCAAAATATTAAAATTACCTCCCAATTTGTATTTTTTAACTAATTTCACTCTCTTTGTAATTTTAAATCAAAAATACTCTTAATTTAGTACCATTGACCAATTTAAATTATTTATCTCATCTTTGCTTAATTTAATTCAATTAAAAATTTTTTAAAGTTCGTATTATATTTCTTTATTAAATTACATCTTGATAAAAAAAACACAAATAATTACTTAATTTGAATTTTCACTAAAACAAACATTTAATTAGTAGAAGCAATAATCGGAGTGATCGGTCGATGTAAAAAATTATTCAAGATCTTCCCGTTGTTTTAATGCAATTAATATACTAACTAATTTAAATGCATTTTAAAAAAAAAAACAAAATCTTTATTTATACATATATTACGTTTATTTAATTAAACTACATATTATAACTTTCAATTAAATTATATATTATCCCTTCTATTGTCAGTGTCATTGTCGAATGTGTGTGTGTTGTCAGATAAAAACTTTCACACCAGTTGCTCTCGACAACACTAGTTGTAGTAATTCGATATTCTCCTATTTTTTGGGTTAGTTATGTTCAATAATTTATGATTTAATTAAAAAAATAAAAAATATCATATGTACTCAATTAAATAAAAGTAGTTTGTATAAATCAATTATTTATTTTTAAAAATATATTTGAATTAATTAGTATACTAATTGCATTAAATTAAATCGACAATGGTCAGATGTTGGATAATTTTTTGCATCTACATATCAGTCCAATCATTATCTCTAGTAATTAAATGTTTGTTTTAGTGAAAATTCAAATTAAGAAATTATTTGTATTCTTAAAGATGTAATTTAATAAAATAAATATAATATGTACTTTAAAAAAATATTAATTGAATTAAATTAAACAATGATGAGATAAATAATTTAAATTGGTCAATGAGTGTTAAATTAAGAGTATTTTTGGTTTAACATTGGAAAGAGGGTAAAATTGGTTCAAAATGTAAAGTTTTGGGTAATTTTAATATTTTGACTAATTCAAATTAATCATTAATTTGAAAAAATGCTGAAATGGTTACTAAAATCGTTATTCATGTTGTTTTTATTACAAAATTGAAAATATGCTGAAATTGTTACAATTAAGATAGTTCGTGTTGGAATTGTTATTTTAGCTTTTTTTTTTAGATAGATTCCTCATTCTATTCACAAATAATAATAATAATAATAATAAGTACACTATATTATAAAAATATATAAATTTAGAATAAAAATATAGTAATAACATTAATGATACTAAAACATGAAAAATCCTACTTAAATCTTCAATTACGTTGATGAAATTATTATATTTACACTTTCGTGCGTTTCACTTAGTAGTATTATTAAACCACAAATTGAAATTTACTTGACCTTTAAACAAATCTGAACGGTGAAGATTCAAATACGAATTTTCATCACATTTCTTTTATACAAGAGGAGAACCAAACTCATTAATCTCAAAAGTGAGAAAAAAAACTACTACAAAAAAAATAACAATAGAAAAGTATAAAAATATCAAATCTACCAAAATTTTAGAGTATTAAGTTTTGTTTGACCAATTTAATTAGAACTCACCAACATAAGGGTATTTTTCATAGAATTAAAATTTTGAAAAATATTTTTCCCAAAAAAACATTGAAAAAATTTGTCCATTATTTATAAGCATAATAAACTCAACGGGTCGGATTTGTTGACAGGACTATTCCAACTTAACCAAGAGGTTGCATGTTCGATCAACACTCTGAGGGCTAGAGGCACTAACCTTAATGGTTCCTGTCATGCTTCGATCCGAATTAGTCTGGAACCGTTGAACAACTTTAAAAGTGGTCATGCCTTGAGATACCGGATGGATAATCCAAAATTATAAGCATGATATATCATGAAAGTAACTCACTATTATGTTCAATTTAATATTTGATGGTTCAATTTGAATTCTACTCATAGGCATTAGGGTTACACTAGATCGGATTGATTAGAACCACCAATTGAAGTGTATTTTCCACAAATTAATTTTTTTTAAAATAATTGAACTCGTGAGTTTAAATCACATTGCGGATAAGAATGTAGGTGTTTTTCTTATCAAGTCTTAGTGCTTTGGTTCGATTCACTTTCCACTACTTTTAGATGTTGTAGAATGTCTTTATAAAAATAATAGTATGATATTTGAGTTGTATCTAGGATATTTGAGCAGTAGTTTATCATGAAATAAAAGTAGTCTAATAATTTGGCATTCAATGGCCTAATTTGAGCTGTATCTAAGATATTATGGTTTTGATCAGTCGGACCAATTAGAACCCACCAACAGGAAAGTAATTTCCGCAATGGGAAACAAAATCAGGACTTTTGGGTCCTTGGCCACCATACTAACTACTTCCCGTGACTGGTTTGTTTGCTTAGAATCCATCAGTAATAAAAAGTTATTTTTCAAGAAATAGACATTTCGGCAAATATAAAAGTACAAATTGTCACGAAAGTAACTCATTATTAGGTTCAATTTGGCATTCGAGGATTTAATTGGGATTGTGTATAGAGTAATAGGATTAAGATCAACCCGTTGAATTGTAGAAAGGTATTTTTCATGGAAGAAATGAAGTTCTGAAAATAATCATTTCTTAATTATAAATATAATATGCCATAAAAGTAACTCACTTTCAGGCTCAATTTTTTTTTTCTTTTTTCATTTGACAATTCGATTGAAATTGTATCTAAGATACTAAGGTTAAAACTGATCAGTTCAATGAGAATCCATGAACAAAAGGGGTAATTTTCATGGAATAATTTTTTTTTATAAAAGATTGGGTGTTAATTTTAAGTGCGTTAACTCATAAAAGTAACTCAATATTAGATACAGTTTGACATTCAACCATTCAATTGGAAATTTTATATAGAGTATTAAGGTTATAATTGGTCGGTTCAATTAGAATCCAGTAGTAGAAGGGTATTTTTCATGGAAATGAATATTTGAAAATAATTATTTTTTAATTTATTAGTATGATATTTAATCTCTATTAGACATACCAAACTAAAAAATAATAAAATTTCTATAATTATACTATTTAAAATAATAAAAAAATATAATAATAACAAAGTAAAGAATAAACATCTAAAACTAAGTTCAAGTGCAATGCACCCAATCCTGTACCGAACTGGAATCAAAACCGGCAAAGAACCAATTTTTTAAGGACCGAAATAGAACCAAAATTGAAAAAGTATTAAAGACGATACCGAAAAAGGTTCTTAAAAAGAACTGAACAGAAATTGAAAACGGAATGAAGAACCGCTTATAACTAAAAATAAAACTAATATATATTAACTAACTATTTCACCTAAAAATGAACTGAACTGCAATACCGCTTATAATTAAAAATAAAACTAAGATATATTAACTAAAACCTTCATATGGTTATGGTTATGGGAAAGATTCTTCATTTTGGAGGTAGTATTCTGGAATCGGTCCCACACACCCTTACGCACATACATAATAGATTAGTTTTGATTTAGAAGTTATATTAAGATAATTGAGTGTTTTTGTATTTGGAAAAATTTATAAAACTTAAATTGGAATTTTGATATTTGACTCACATTCTAAATATTATTAAGTCTTTCTCAAAAAAAAAAAATTAATACAAATATTCTGATTGTAATATAAGGTATTAGTATGGTAATTTTTGGACATCCCTTTTTTTTTTCTTGAAAGGAAAAAATTATTAATTAAAAAACTATTAATAAAAAATTATTGATTGATGATTGTTGAGTTCGTCTTTGTAAAACTAATTAGTTAGAGTTTTGACATAAAAAACCAACCAAATTTTATTATATTATAAAAAAGATTTATATAAAATTTTTTTTATCAAAATAGCTACTTTTTAATTATAAATATAATATAAACAGGTTATAAACAAAACGAATATAACTATTTTAAGAATGAAAAATTAAAATATAATATTCTTAAGAGCTAAAAATATAATTAAATTAAAATTATTTTCAAATTTAAAAAATTGAACCATTTTCTAATATTATCCCAATTAGTTTATGGTGGAAATTACTCAAAGGAAACATCATTTGATTGGTTTAAGTGGTTAGTGATTTCAATTCCTTTAAACATATCTCGAACTTTGGCTAAATAAAAACCTTTTTTTTTTTTTGAATAGAAATTAGGTTCTTCAAGTATAAATAAATAAATTTAACAAAGTTATGATCTTATCATCTAAATAAATAAGAAGCTCTTTATAAGTCCAAAGCAGTGCCGGTTATTGGGTTGTGCAGCTCGACCCATCGCACAGGGCTTTTAATTTTTTTTTACATAGATATTCACTCATGCATTTAAGGAATAGAGTATATATGCAAATATACGGCGTTGAATCTGGATGGTTCAACTTCTACACCAATGCCCTTTCCATTTATTCTAACCCCCACTCCAACAGGGCCTTTAAATTTGGGAAAAAAAAAACCAAAGCAATAAGTACATGATTTAGAGATCTAACCATAGACACAAAATTAATTTAACAAGGATTCACTGAGCCACTCTCAGAATATATATATTTTATTTATTATAATGATACATATTCCAATCTCTATGAGATCCAATACCCAATTTTGATACTTCGCATATGACCTTTTAAATTTGTGAGATTGCCCCAACCTTAACTTCATAGTCTGTTCCGAGAAAGCGTTATACATTTTAAGAATGAATTCCAAAATTTGAGAAATTCTTCTAATGATGGTATACTTTTTCAACAATTAACTGGGTTTGAATATTTATAAAACGTTTTTAACATCATTTAGAAATAGTATACATCATATGTTTTTATTTTTTAAATGTTAGTAACAACCATCTTTGCTCTTAAAAAGTATTTTAAAACTTACAAGTTAAACCCGACTAAAAATAACTTTTATATATTTAATAATAAGTGTATTTAGGACTTAGACTTAGTAATAGACTAAAGTTTAAATTTTTTTATTCTTAACATTTTAAAAAAACTATTCTAAAACTTAAACTGTAAAGAAAATTTAAGTGCGTAAGTGACAAAACTAAATATCCTCTAATTATTTAAATAACATATAATTGTTAGAAGTTTTATAAAATGTTGGACTGGTGAAAATATTAAAAATGCTTAATGAAAAAAAATGTTAGCCCATCTTGAAAAATTTAGAGGTTATTATATTAGAGAATTTTAATTAGGGATGGATATGGGAGGGAATATATTTTCCATCCTTATCTCATATATATATATAACTTGTACTAATCCCCATCTTATTCAAGAGATAATTTTTTTCTCATCCCGTGGAGTTTTTCAATCCCATTTCAAATTTTTAAAAAAATTATTAATATTAATTTTAATTAATTATTAGATTATAAAATATAAAAATAATATTTTTAATTTATATATTAATAAAGAAAAAATATATTAATTATTATAATATTATTTTAATTCATTTACTATTATAATATATTAAAATATTATATATTAGCGGGTTCCTATAAAATTGGAGATGCGGATATTCACGGAGCGGAAAGTATAAAATTCATCCCCACTCCATTTTTGTTAATAGGAAAAAATTATGCCCCATTCCTTGTCATATGGGAAAAAATTAATAGAAATTTTCCTTGCCACTTAGGTGAGATTCTCTAATTTTTTTTTTTTATAGAAAATCTCATTATATTCTTGCCCATCTCTAATTTTAATTAAACAAAAATTTAAAAAAACACATTATCAACGGAATGGAGTATAAATTTGACTTTTGGAAAAAAAAAATAGTATAAATTTGACTTGATAAAAAAGAGAAATAAAATCACGTGGAGTTTAGCATACGATACCATACGATGGGAGGCAAAGTGAAATGAAAATGTTGATTTGATTCTGCAGACGATGCGTTGGCGTTTTGGCACCAAGAGCGGTGCATGCTTGTCAAAATCAGGACCAACCAATAAATAAATATCACACATCACTCCTTTAACTTGCTTATAGTTGTCTTTTAAGCAGCTGTTTACCCACTACTTTCAGTTTCTGATTGGACCTCTCCTTTATCATTAATTGTTATTATTACTTCAATTTTCACACGCTTATTTCATCATAAAACTTTGACACGGTTAATGTTTTGAAAACAATGTATGTGATGTGAATCAGAAAAAATACTAATTTATTATTATTATTATAATTAATTCTATGGTTTAATCCGATAGATTAATATATATATGTATTTTTGTCACGTGATATTTTAACTTATTGATTAGAGAGTCAAAAAGTATTTTATGAATTCTAATTTTCGCTAGGAAATTCAGGAATTAAAATAATAATATGTTTGACCATTCTCCTAAAAAAAGTAATTGACTATATGTAATGATCGAGACTAATCCTTTTTTATATTCTACCGCTTATTGTTTACCTCTCTAACCACATTGTTACTACTTATTTAGTGTAAAAAAAAATTATTTTTTATTATTTAATCTACAATATTATTTGATTCGTTAGAAAAAAAAATAAGTAAAAATTTGTTTTTTTTATACTTATAAGAAAAAATAATTTAACTAAGTAAATGACTAGTATACTTTTATTTATTTTCAAAAACTCCACTAAAAGCGTGTACCAAAATTAGATAATGAACAACTAATAAAAAAAAAACATGTTTACCTAAACTATATCTCATAAATTGCTTATAATGGTAAAAAGAAATTACATATTAGAGTCAAATATGAGTAACATTATTATATTGGAGTTTTTAAAAAATAAATAAGAATATAATAGTATTTTACTTGATCAAACTATTTTTCCATATAAATTAAAAAAAATAATCATATAATGCTTTATTTTAAAACTGTTTATCAGCAGATAATAAGCATAACACAAGCTTGACTAAATAGGTCAATAAATTGTTTATAATTTAAAAACTAGTTACGAGGAGGTTTGACCTCCTTATAAGCTTCGGTAAATATCTCCATTATCAAGTTGTTCATATTTAAATTTATTAAAATGTGTTTTTTCATTGTTTACTCGCAAATAATGACTACAATGTTTTATAAACTATTTATGAGACTGCGTAAATAGGTCTACCACTTATTAGCCTTTTATCATCTAATTTTGATAAATTTTCACAACTTATTTTAAGCAACTTTTATTCTATAAGAAAATTATAAGCAATAAGTCAATAAGCACAGGTTTTAGTAAACATCCCCATATGTGTTATCGTAAGAATTTGACAAAGGCATATAAAAGTTTAAAAAATTGGAAATCAATCTTTCTCATCTAGCTGCACCCAAAAAAATAAATAAATAAATAAACAAGAACTCAAATTTCATTTGAGCTCCAAAATAAAACTCAAGCTTCAATCATTTAGAAATAGTCAGGCTCAAACTTTGCTACATAAATTTGAATATACCAACTTGAATTTGAACACATATTTAATAAGTCAAAACAACATCGTTTCACAAGTAGATTTAGTAAACTAAAGTTCATGCACAAACTCGATAAGTCAAACTTGCACAATTATAAGGGAACTCAAGCTTGGTTGGTCTATTTTTTAATTGATCTCAAATGAATATTGTGGAGTTCCCATTAGATTAGAGCATCTCTAATGTTAATGTTGATTATAGCTAATGAGTCGATTAAAATATGTTGCATACTTAATTTTGTAGCTGAACGTTTATTTGTAGAATTTCACTTTTAAAAAACTCTCTCCAATGTAACATCTTCCACTATTTTGTTCAATTTTTTGGAGCACCAATTTAATAGGCAACCAATAACATAATAATTTTAATATGGACATTATCTAGTAGACCCTCAAAAAATATAAGGTTGGTTAGACATTATCTATTAACACGTCAGCTTAACGATCAAATCGATATTAGTATTGCAAAAGATTTTTAGAAAATTATCTTCATTTTTCTGACATGACAATCAAATGAAAGCAATCCATACTTCCATTGAAGAAGCTCTTAGTTCTCGAATAGAGCCGTAATTGAACCGAATTTGGCAGGTTCAGTTCAATTTGGTTTGCTAAGGAAATATTGATGTACGAGTTCGATTCGAACTTTAGAATAGAATTCAAGTTTGGTTCGGTGACTATTCAGTAGGATTCGAGTTCGGTTCGAGTATTCAACCCGTAACTTGATTTGAGAGTTCAGTTTGAATATTTGGTTCGTTAACTTGATTAGAGGGTTCAAATCAAAAGCTTGATTCAAAATAGAGTTCGTTTAACTTGTGGTTAATCCAATAGTTGTAAATTGCACCTACAATATTCGATATGAGAGTTCGGTTCAAATATTCAATTAGTTTTATTATAGTTCGCAAAACAGTTCACGATAATTATTTTATATTAAAGTTCGGTTTGTTTAATTTTTAAACTCAAAATTCGTTTAAAAATCAAATTTGAATCGAATTGAGCTTTTTGAACACAACAATAAACAGCTTTTCTAACCGTTTGATTTGTTTGCTGGATTTTGTTTAGAACTTCCAATAACTCCTATTAAACAAAAATGTTATCTAAAAATAATAAAAAATAGATTTATGAAAAACAATCAAGAAAGCTTTGGAATGGAATAAATTTTAGAGAAAAGGAGCTACCGTTTTAATAACCAAATAAAGGGTTATTAATAATAATAAATTATTTAACTAATACTGTTCATTTGTGTTTGAAATTATTTGAGTAGCATTATCAGGTATCATATATTTCCTAAAATAATATCATCGTAATACCATATGTCATACGATGTTGACCAACAAAAATTAAATAAAAAAATGCTTAAATAAAATTTTTTAGATCTTTTTAAAACAACTATATCTCCTACAATAACTCACCATATCTTTTTTTTTAAACATAGATAACTTACCATATCAAAAATTCAAAAACAACAAGGCGAATTAAAAACGTGGGTAAAATGTTATTTTGAAACAGTAAAAGGATATATATTGCATTGCGCACATATAAATTCCATTATTATGAGGAGTTTGGATGAGAAACAAACACAACACGCTCAACGATGGCCCCTCCTCTTCATACTCCTCTCCTGATCTTTATTTCCATAATACCCCTTTGCTTTTCTTTAAACTTGCAATCTTCAATCCTTGAAAATGTTTCCATCAAAGATAGGGTTTTCGCGCTTGCTAATGATCCGCACACCGTCAATTGGATGAAGAATATTAGAAGAAAAATCCACGAAAACCCAGAACTTGCTTTCGAAGAATTCGAAACCAGTAAGATTATCAGGCATGAACTCGACAAACTTGGTGTCTCATATCGATGGCCCATCGCTAAAACGGGTATTGTGGCTACTATCGGATCAGGTTCGGGGCCATTTGTTGCCTTAAGAGCTGATATGGATGCTCTGCCTATTCAGGTATGTTCTGTTTTCACTTTTATACATGTGAAATTCGACTAAACTGAAAACTAATTTGGATTTTCCGATTGGATGTGCATAGGAATTGAATGAGTGGAAGCACAAGAGTCGAGTAGATGGGAAAATGCATGCCTGTGGACATGATGCTCATAGTTCAATGCTTCTCGGAGCAGCTAAAATTCTACAAGAATTGAAACATATGTTGCAGGTAGTTAAAGGTATTTGAAAATTTCAATCTATGGATTGGAATAATAAAACATTAAAATTAGTGAAATGGGTAGTGAATATAAATTGCAGGGAACGGTTGTGCTTATATTTCAACCAGCTGAGGAACAAGGGCAAGGAGCAGAAGGCATGATTGAAGCAGGAGTGCTTGATAATGTGGAAGCCATTTTTGGATTGCATGTGGTTCATAAATATCCTGTAGGAACAGTTGCTTCACGGCCTGGGGAATTTCTCGCTGGCTGTGGGAACTTTAAAGCAAAAATAAGTGGAAAAGGGGGTCATGCAGCAATTCCTCAACAATCTATTGACCCAATTTTGGCTGCTTCTGCTTCTGTAATTAGTCTGCAGCAGATTGTTTCAAGGGAAACAGATCCTTTAGAATCTCAGGTACCCATTTTAAGAAAACGATTTCTTTTCTTCATTTAAGTAAAGTAATTGAAAATTAGTTAATTCTAATTAATGGGTAATTTATTAATTGCAGGTAGTTTCTGTAGCAATGATCAATGGAGGTACAGCATTTAATGTTATACCAGATTCAGCAACAATAGCTGGAACTTTCAGAGCTTTCAGCAGTAAAGGTTTCCATGCACTTAGAGAAAGAATACAAGAAGTAATTAAAGGACAAGCAGCAGTACATAGATGTTCATCTGAATTTGATTTCACAGTAGATGGAAATCCCGCAATTCCTCCAGCTATAAATGATGTTAGAATTTATGAATTTGCTCGTCAAGTTGCGATTGATTTACTTGGAGAAGAAAACACCCAATTATCTCCAACATTCATGGGGAGTGAAGATTTTGCTTTCTATCAAGAAAAAATTCCAGGAGCTTTCTTTCTTTTAGGGGTAAGAAATGAAGAACTTGGAATTGTTCATCCACCTCATAATCCTTATTTTAAGATTGATGAGAACGCGTTCCCTATTGGGGCAGCTTTACATGCACAATTTGCTCTCTCTTACCTTTCAAATTCATTAGCAAAGATGACTTCTTTGTAATTAACTGATTATTAATTATTCTTCAATATTATTTATTAGGAATTTAATTCACTTTATTTTTCTGTTTGATTGTTCTCATTGTTTCATCTTTATGAGAGAGTTTATGAGAATCATTTGGATAATACTGTATCAATTCTTCTTTAACAGAAACTAATGTCATGGATTACTGTCAATGTCTATTTTACCCTTAGCTGCTTATTTGGGATTGGCCAATAACATTTAGGAACGAAATAGTTGACCAAATCTACAGTCTCAAGGTTGTATTATTGTACTCTCCTATTCTTGTTAACAATGATGTACTGTTTTTCATATGGACCTCCTCCATGTGATTTTGAGAGGTTACTTGCATTAATTTCTGCATATTAATTGGATTTTAGGATGGTCTTATTTTATTGTTGTATAGAGTTGTTATGATGGCTGTGGTGGTTTGGTGTAACACGGTGACAAGAAAATTATACTATTTGGTTTTGTTTATTTTTCAATTGTTTTTGTTGGCAATTTTTGTTATGAAACATTTTTGTGAGCAATGTAAAAAATAGTTTTCAACGCTGGTAAAAAATGCTAAAAAGTTATTTTTTTTGTACATGGAGTTAATAAGCAACATAATATATTTTCCAAAATAACGGACGAAACAAATAAATTAGGGCAAAATATTTTTTTCTCAATATTTATATTCATTTAGCTAACTTCTTATAATGAATTTATATTTTATATCTTCCCAGGTCATTATTGAGTTTAACAATAATTATTAAGAAATATACTAAATATGAATATGAATTAGCTAACAGTTATTATGAGAAATTAACTCAACCAGACCAACTCTAAAACTCAACCAAGAACTCTCTAAATAATTCTAGTACAACGTTGATTTTTTTGGTATTTGAAGTAAAATAATGTCTCCCCGATTCTTATTATAAAATGTGTTATATATGGAGTTCACAACCACAATCATTATAACTCTCCGAAATTTTCCATACAAGACAACGAAAATGAGAAAAAAAAAATGAGTTGAAAATGTAAATGTAAGTCATTATTTGAATGGGAAGAGGGAATTATGCGGACTCCATACTGAGCTGATTGTCTCAAGTGTGGAGCAAATTTACCATTTAGGCTGAGGCCTACTTTTTACAACCATCACACAGCATAGTTGCATTTTTAAAGCATAGAACTTGAAATTGTTTTTTGTGAAGTCAGAATAATTTTCAACCGGTTAATATAAGGGCTCAATTATAGCAATAAAAAATCCTAGCAGGCTTAGGAGAAGTAGAGGAACCCTGGCAATGTGGTATTGACGAACGTGCTATTCCAATGCATTGACTGGCCTCCCGAAACAGGTACCTCAAAACCCATATCCACTTTTTTTTTTTATGTTTTGTTAATTTGCAAATTTAAAAAAAAAAGAATGTGTTTTTGACTTTGACTTGTATAGCCAACGGAAATGGACTTGTTTTGTTTTGGCTTTATTATTATTGTAATTCACTTGTTGATACTTTGACATTACTCTAATATAATACTAATATATCAACTATGTTAACAACTGTACGTATTCAACAAATACCACCTCTGTTTTTATGATATGTTTACATTTCTATTTTTGGGTGTTTTTTTGAGTTGTTTACATTTCCATTTATAGTAAGTTTTGTAATTGTTTATTATTATTTTTTATTAGTATTGGTGAAAAAGTAAATTTTTTAAAGGGTTAGTAGTTGTTTATTATTATTTCTGTATTGGTATTGGTAAAAAGTGAGTTTGTATTGATATTGGTAAAATAGTGAATATAAAGAAATGAAAAAAACAGAGGTAGTATTTAATAACAACAGTCCGCATAAATTATGTTAAAAAAACAGTCCACATAAATATCACCTTTTCAATTCTTAATTAAAAAATGAACTAAATCAATTTTTTCAATCAAAATTTTCTCTTAGTGCATGTATATTGAATTTTATTAGGTATTTTTATTTTTCTATAATTGCTTGTTTAACTTTCATAAGTAATTCACATCTTTTTGTCCTTTTTTTTTTATATTTAAAACAAAACAATAAGAGATTAGGTACTGTATGAAAAGTAGAGCCTAACTTTTATAGTGATTCTTTTGTCAAAATTTGGAAGCGTCTTTATTTTCTTTTTATTCTTTTTTCTTGGAAGCCTCTTTGATATGGGAAGCATTTCCGTTTCTTGCGCAGTAGGGTTGAGTATGGGACGAGTTTTCTAAAAAGCGCCCCATCTCGTTCATTGGTATGTCGTCATGCCCCGTGTCCCAACCCGTTACTAGTTGGATTTTCAAATCATGAGTCGGGTATTTAGCGGGTTTATCCGCTTTTTTTTTATTTGAAAAAAAAAATTAAGCAAAAAAATAATTTAAATATTTTTATCCATGAATTTTAATGAAAGGTATATTTTTATAAAAATATTTATAAGTCAATATATTTATTATTATTTAAAATTTAAATTTTTAAATTATTAATAAAATTATAATATTATTTTCAAGCGGAGTGGGTATTAGGGGTGTGCAAAACCTAAACCGACCCGACCGAACCGATGTGTTCGGTTCGGTTTAATCGGGTTGGTCAGTTCGGTTCGGTTTTGTGTTTTAAGAAAAATCAGAAATTAATTCGGGTTGAACCTAAAAAATCGACAAATTTTCTTGTATTTTCGCTGAAAACCGACCAACCTGACCAAACCGAACCGACGAGTTCGGTTCGGTTTAATCGGGTTTACGGGTTCGGTTCGGGTGTTAATATTAAAAATTTTTGGTTTTCGGGTTGGTCGGGTTCGGTTCGATTTAAACCGAACCCGACGCACACCCCTAATGGGTATACTAAAACTTGTCCCTACCCCAAACCCGCAATGAATTTTATTATTAAAACTCATCTCCATTTCATGTTCAATGTATTGGATAAATGTGTCCCGTGTAGATCAGATTTTAAAGGTTCCCGTCAGATTAGGTAAATACTCAACCGTAGTCGCCAGGGTGAGCAAGACTCACTTTTCCATCATATCTTTTATTGTTGGCTATTTAATGTGTTTTGAACTTGTATTTCTATAAACAGTTCGTCTACATTCCTCCTCTAAGGACTAATCATATGCTTTTCGGTAACATCTTTGGAGCAAGATGTGGCCACGGTCCAAGACGGACCATTTTAGCTCAAGACTCAACTATTCATAGTTTAAGGTGACGATGAATCTGAACTAGAATGTTGGCGGTTCAAGGCCCAATAGTTCATAGTTCATAGTTCATCAGCGGTTTATTTGAGCCGTTTCTGGATGGTTGAACCAACGGTTTGATTGGGTTGTGCGATTTCAGGCAAGTTCTGAGCAAAAAAACTTATGATTAAAAAAATGAACCATAATCAGACCGCCCTCCTCATGATTTCAGTTTGAGCTTTCATGGTTATGATTCGATGGCGGGCGGCTTCTAGTTAATCGCAATTTAAAGCTTGATGGTTTGAGCAGGCCAAACCGCCCATGGCCACCTCTATCTAGAGCTACTCAGTCATACGTTCCAATGTAATTAATGCATAGGAGATGGACTACAATTTCTGAAACGAGGAAATCAGGCCAAATGACTATTCGATGGGCAAAAATGTTTCGGTTTGTAGTTTTTGGTATCGATATCAAAATAAATGTTAAGACTATTAATTTTTTTGAAAGAAAATTTAGAGATCAATGTTTTTATCATGCTCTAACCTTGTAATGTATGATTTTGAGTCGTGACAATACTACTTAATGCCCAAACTTTTAATTTTGAATTCTTTTTCAATAATATTATTTTTAGATTTGGTGAAATCTTTACTTTTTATTTTATATAAAAAATGAAATGCATTATTAAAAATTTCAAAATATGAAAATAGCAATTTGCTTGTTAAAAGGTTGAAGATAATGATTTTCATTGGTTATATACTAAGACAAAGAATATATTTTTACTTCGTATTTAAGTCTAATTTTAAACTTTTCTACTATAGCAGAAATAAATTTTACTTTTTAATATCCGCAATTTCAAACTCAATTATACCCGAAACAATAATTTTCTCATCACAAATCTAACTTGCTCTCTTTCTTTAAAACCCCAAAATCGTAATTGACATATGAGAAGACCACAATGATGAGCCAACTTATAAAAGAAAAGGAGCCTCAAACACAAAAGATCTATCAAAATGTATAAAACCATTGAAGGTGCATGAATGTGAAGAAGTGCATGAACCTATGAGCAGGAGAAGGAGACATAACCATGCCAGGAGTGTAGTGTGTTCATGTGCACCAACACCCATAACCATAATCATCATAGCAAAACAGGCTACAAGCAACTTCGAAGCAAACCCAACATCCATATATTATATATATATATTTTTTGTTAATTTGCAACTATATTAGTCTTAACTAAAGAGGTTTAAGCGAATTGTACTACTTCCGTATTTTATGATTCTTTACATTTACTTTTCATCAATATCAACACAAATCAGCTTTTCACCAATACTAAGACAGAAATAATAATAAACAATTACTAATCCTCTAAAAACTTACTTTTTCACCAATACCAATAAAAAAAATAATACTAAACAATTACAAAACTTAATATAAATGGAAATGTAAATGTAAAGAACCATAAAATACATCAAAAAAGAAAAATATAAAGAATAATAAAATACAGAGATAGTACAATAAAGTTATGAAAATTGAGTTAGATAAGGTCGGAAATGGACGTGTACGTGGGTCGGCCGGCTGGCTTTGTTTATAGTCAAGATGGTGGCAAGTCAGAATTTAATGGTCGTTCAAATCTATGGAATACGGACTGGTAGTTGTTATGTTTTGGCAACGACATCAACCCAAATTAAGTAAAAAAATCTATTAATAGCGCGTATGATATTTGTCTTGCCGCCTTAACGTGTACGGCCACGCTAATTTATGAGGGGGATGAGGGAAGTGAATCCAATGAGAAAATTACATTTATTAAGTTGCAAGGAAAACTCTACATCATCAATCTTACACAGGACCGTCTTAAAGGGTGTGCGAGTGGAGCAATCGAACAGGGCTCCACATTTTTTAGGATAAAATGCTATTGTAATAGGGTCTTTTTTTTGAAAAAAAAAATTATACCTAGTTTAGGGCTCCAAATAAAAAAAATAGAACAGAGCCCCTCAATTTTCGGAGATTCTCGAAGACAGGCCTGATCTTACATATACACCCTAGACTTTTACCATTAACAATATGAGATGGTTAGCCAATGTCAACCCATTTACGATTGCAGTGAGCGATGTGTTGAAAATATAATCTCACATATCAAACAAAGAAGAGAAGTATGATGCACTTGTAATTGGATCAGGTGTAGTTTTACTATAACCTAATTGATAGTACATCACACATTTACTATCATAAGTGCAAGTGTGGTGAGAGATTTTTTTTTAAAATTTAACAGATAGATTTAACTCATATACGGAGTGATTTAACTCATGAGTCACATGATAGGGCGTGACTTTCCCCTATCAACAGACGTCCAGATGGAGATTTGAATTTTTGATCCATATGTTACAACACAACGCACTAATTATTAGCCTTGGCCATCAACTCTTGTGGTGAGAGATTCAAATGTTATTCAATATTGAAAACAAATTTTTTTAATAAGAGTGTGTCCACATTTTTACTATTTCAAGTGTTTTAAAATAATTAATTTAGTACATAAACGGTAAAAATACTCTAATAGATGCATTTGCTGATAACATGACGTACAACCATAATCTTATTTATCACCGGACTATTCATTCACTTCTTGCCTGTTGCTTCTCCGATTGCGATGTACCCTTCTATGTGGGATAGGAAATGAGATTATGCATTCTTTTTTACACTTCTTAAATTTAAATATAATGCACTTTTATTTTAGAAGAAAATTTAATGAACTTCAAATAAAAGTCCTTTTTTTAAAAAAAAAAAATTCAAATAGAAGTTTTTGCATAGAAAAATTGTGAGACACGTTTGTTTAACCATTTATGGATGTGAACAAAGAAAAAAGTATCTTTTTTTGAAAGATCAAACAGAAATACAAATGCAAGTTTTATAAACGTGACAATCAAATTTTTTGACTTTTGATTATAAATATGAGTAGTCAATTTACATTTAGTGTAAAGTGAGTTGAGCCAAAGGTTGAGCAAAAGTTTATTAAACTATTGAAATCAATTTGAATCAGTCAATTTAATTTTTTTTTATTTTAATATAAAAAGAGAATTTTTTTTTTCAATTTGACTAAATTTTGTTATACTCAGAATAAAAAAAAATAATCAGATTAAACTTAAACAAAACTAATTTTATTTTATTCAGATAAATAAAATAGTTTTTTTTTTTTTGCTTTGAAAAGGGTTACAGTCATACAAAACACTTGGATGGAATCCTAAACATGGATCAGAGATCTATCCACTAAAATAGACCTGTAACGTAGCAATCTTCAACCATCAAGACAAATCCAAATCGTCAATCTTATCCGAATTCGTACCTAAAACTGGACAAAGACACTCCATTATTAATAGAGGGAATTTAATGACTTATTTATTTTCTGGCCAAATACATAATTTAAACTTCAAATTTTATATTTTTTTCTCTAATATAATCTGAACTTTACGAGTGACCTATTAAACACCTGAACTTTGCATAAATAATCTCTTAAACATCTAAACTTTACATAAATGACATATTAGATACCTCATTCAAAAGAAAATGACACGTGATAAGTTGTGAGTGTATTTAATTTTTTACAAGTTTAAATATCTAAATGATTATTTATATGCAAATTCAAGCATCTAATAGGTCATTTATATAAATTCAAGTATTTAAATGATCACTCGTAAAATTCAGGCGTTCGTTTAGGAAAAAAATTGTATATTTAGCCTTTATTTCTTCTCAACCCACTTCACTTCAATAATACTGGTAGCCAATAATATCTATAGACAAATCCCGTGTATAAATGGGCGTTGATGCCTTTGTATTCATTATTGACTTGTCCAATCACACCATCCGTAAACTTGGATCATGTAAGAGGCCAATCAACACTTTTAATGCTAAAAATCACTTTTTTGTATGGTGTAATACATAAATTCACACGAACTTTCATTGTTTTTCCAAATGAATTTTCAGATTTTGCGAGGGTTTAGATTGATACTCCGACTATTGATTCCTTTAGCAAATTGACACCTAGCATATCATATGATATTGTGTGAATTACATGCGCTATGTATTTATAGCATGTACTACTACGTTCAAGAGCCCCAATTTTAGCTCTCAAGACATATCTGTATCTTTCTTATAAAATCAAGGACCAAATGAAACTTATCCTTTCCATCCTCTGGTACTTGGATCCAGCGCAAACTTTATTATCGAACCTCTACTAGTCTCAATTTTGATTGCTAGAGGCTACGTCCATTGTTGATTCTTTCATCATTGCATCCATTGTCCTCATCTCCTTCAACTAGTGGTTGAGATCAGTGACATATGTAGCTTCTACTAGGGGTAGGGGTGAGCAAAATCGGTTCGATTCACCGAACCGAAATGGTAAAACCGATAAGGAAAATGAAAAACCGTTCACTGAACCGACATGTGCTAAAACCGAAGTTAAACCGAACCGAAATTATCGGTTCGGTTCGGTTCGATTTTAGCAAAAACCGAAAATTACTCCATCATTCAAACACGATATTCAATCAAAAGAAAGAATAGTATTTCTATGGCGTTTTCAAACACAGATATTCACAAGAATCTAACGGATTGAAAACCAAAACACTGATTGAAAATCAAAGACAAAATTACAACAATTTCAATCCAAA
>CATIWJ010082913.1:0-11127 GCA_949640765.1 Croton laevigatus | reverse complement strand
TTTCCATTTCACATCATCAATTTGGTAAACTGCCACTTAAAAAGAGAATCTCATTGGCAAAGACTTTCTTTGCTGCGAAAATTTCATAGTTCAAAATCCAAAAGGAAAAATCATGTATAGAGAATAATTGTTAAAATCCAGCTCTTGCTCTAGAACAGTGCACTCCAACTACAAGTTTTATACTTTACATTTAAACAAAATATCTCACCAAAAATTTCATCTCTGCACAAATTTTTGCTCTATTCTGATTATCTCAATCTTTTTTTTATTCTCTATTAATTTTTGCTTCCTATTTCATTGCCTTTTTTACTTGGCATCTCCTCTCATTGCCTCTTCATTGAAAATAAATTCAGACTAAACAATCATTCTTAAAAACCAAGCAACTGTTTATATTTGGAGAGCAAAATGATTCAAACAAAGAAAATGAAAAACAGAGGCAGCAACGAGAAAGATGAAAAACCTAATTTCGTTAAAATTCTTAAGTACCTGAGTAGGAGAATGATGGGTAACACCGCCTTGATCCATTTCCCCATCATCTTCCTGACCGATAATGAGGGAAGACGACGACGCAGAGCTCGAAGAGAAAGAAGAAGAGTAAGGAAACTGAGCTTTCGTTTCCCAAATTCAACGGGTGTGATTGCTTTTTTCCCCAATATCAGAAGTTATTTTTCGCTTTCTAGAGTTTAGGAACTAACAAGAACACGGGCTGCGTTTTTTTCCCAATTTCTTCGATTTCCAGTCTCTCTGAAAGACGAGAAAGTTGCTGCGTTTTTCGCAATCCCTTTCATTCGATTTCTAGGGTTTATTCAAGGTTCAAAACGGTGCGTTCTGATAAGTTATAGGCGTCACGCGTGCGCCGTTAGTGTGAAATACACGCGCGTTTGTCTCCGTTTTAAAAGGGCCACGTGTATTTCAGGGACATAGTTTAAGGGCCTATTATTTCTATTACATAGGTGATGGGCCTTATGTAAAAATTATGTAAAGTTTAAGGGCTTTCCAATGCTTTCGGCCCCCTATTGGAACTGAACACTTCTTTGTCACTTGTCATGATATTGGAGTAAGGGCTACTGACAGAGTTCCTTTTGTAGCTATTCGAGTTGTGTGGTCAGCTGCTGGATTCATTCTATACAAGGATGTTGCTATTCCTCGAGTAATGTAACCATTTTCTCCTCCAGCAATGTAAAGAACATGTAACATCACGAACAATAAACTTACAATATTTGTTTTTACTTACTCGGATATGTAATATGTTTATTTTCCTATATCATTCTCGTAATTTACCTAATATTTTAAACTTGTTAGACATTTTATTCTTAAAGTTTTAAAAAGTGATCCTATTTTTTTTTTTAAACAAATAATCTATAATTTTGCATATTGTCTGCAGAGGCATATCAAAAGTAACGAGTAATTTTGTAAAATTCATATTTTTTCCTTGATATATGTAATCTCCAATAATAACTTTTTTCCTTTTCACTCAGGATTTGCCATATATCAATTTAATTTTCTTGATATGTATCGTAAAGAACATTTTGATTAATAGTTGTCCTAATTTCAAATCATTTTATCTATTTTTCTTTGAATTTTTCTAGTGTTTGTCAAATATTTATATTAATAAAGTTATTTTTTGGTTTATTTGTAAACATAAATTTATTTTTAACCTATAGCTCGAGTGATTGGTAAAAAACCTACAGCTCAAGTGGTTCACAATGACCTTCCTGAGAAAATATGTAGTCATGAGTTCAATTTTTCAATTGCACTAATTTCCTTTGGACATCGCGTACTTGAGCACTCCGATTCGAATGAATGAAAATTTAGTCTGACCCATGAATCAAGAAATTGTACTTAACCTGCTTGCATAACAGTGTCAAATATAATTGAAGGGAAAAAAAAATACCTCCCCATCTAAAATCTTGTCGTGCATAAGCTTGGCTAGGTTCCAGAACCACCGATTATGTCTTTAAAATCAAGGGTTCACGGTTCTAGAAATGGTGGAAATGAAAACGAATTGCTAGTAAAAGTTCTTGGACTGTTCTAGAACTGTCCATTCACAGTTACATTATTAGTTCTTCAATGGTTCTTTAAACAATGGTACCCAACAGTGACGGAGGCAGGCTTGATGAAAAGGGGGGCCCACGCAAAGGGGGAAAATTTTGGAACGAATGGGGATTGAACCCCAGCCGAAGGGGGCCAGTTGTGCACGTTTTCCACCAGACCACAAGCTATTTTCAGCTATTTTCTTCATACAATATGTACATATTCTAAAAGTAATGGGGCCCAAGGGCACCAAAGGCCCATACGTGGCTCCGTCCTTGGTACCCAAACGATTTTTTAGCAGTTCTCCATCCGGTTCTTGAGTAATTCTTTTACAGATCTTTTATATTTTTTTACAACAAATTTTAAATTTGTTGATACTCTCTAGAGTGGCAAATGATAAGGCCATTAAGACTTGGTGGTAAATATAGCAATTGGTCCATCGATTCACACAATTCTTTCAATTTTTGACTAAAATTTGAATTAGAGGTGCAATTAGTTATTGAGGATGAGCTTGGCAAAAAGTTGAATCTAGAGTGACATTATGACTAGGCGAAAAGTTCAGGGTGATATAATGGATAGGCCCTCCAAATATATATCGAAACTGTTGTTTTTGAATGGTTCGAACAACAAGTTTAAGCATTCGGTTCTAAGTGGTTACCGTTCTAAATTTGGTAGACATACCAACAACTTTTTTTTTAACTTAGTTACACTTTGATATCAATGATTTAGACAAATTTATTTGATCATGTTTAGAAAACAAAATAAATTTAGACTTGAATTCTTTTTTTGGCCAATTTGGATGTGAAATTTTCTTTGACGGTAGATTTAAATTTTAAATAAACAATTTTTAACAAATTAAATTTATTTATAAATAAATTTTCTTAGAAATTCACATGGCAAAATGTCCTTGAAAAAAAAAAAATTTATAAATAACTATAGTGCATGAAGTGACCCCTCTCACCTCTGGAACTTACGTTGATATATTAAGTAGAATATGCATGCAGATAGAGAAATACACATATATACTTATAAAGGCAGACCAAAATACATAAGTATATACTTATATAGGCAGACCAAAATATAACTTCACAATATACGCTAGCTAGTTGGAATGGCGTGCAATACTAGAACAAAATTATATTTCTTAGAAGAGGTAATTATTCTCTTTATACATGTTTTGGTGTGGAGCACAATTGAGAGTTTGTCTCCAAATTCCACCGATATTAGTTGAATCAAAATCAATTTCTATACAAATTATTAGGAATTTGATTTCCTTTATTTATTTATTTCCATTTTCTCACCCTTTCAAGCTATATATATACGGTGCACTTTTCAAAGGAATATAAAATAGTCTGAATTTGCAAAAATGAGGACACTACCACAAGCTTATGTAATGGTAGTGTTGTGCCTTTTCCTACTTCCAGGTTCCTTTTCTTTCTGTCTGTGTTTTTGGTTCTAGTAAAGCAATTAGAGGACTCATATTTTGCTTATTCTTTCTATTGCAGCGCATAGGATTCAGGCTCTCTCATATGACTATTCTGCCACAACTCAGGCATGAATATATTTTTTCGGTTTCGAATTTTCGGTAGACAAATTGTTCTTTCTTTTTGGAAATTAATATTTTGAAAACGAAATTGGGAATTAAACAAAGTTTTATTATGTTCAATTTTGTTTGAAAAAATTGATGAGAGTATATTTTTTGTTACTTGGAGCAAGCAGTGCTTGAAAGAGCCAGAAAAGAGTCAATATGGTGGAGGAATAATAGTAAATCCAGAATTTAATAATGGGACAAAGGGTTGGACCGTGTTTGGCAAAGGAGAAATTAAGGAAGGAGTTTCTGATGATGGAAACAGATTTATTATTTCACATAGCAGAACACATCCCCTTGCTGGGGTATCACAGAAGGTTCATTTTCAGCATGAAAAGATCTACACTTTTTCTGGTAATTTCCTCACAAAATCAAAATCAAACTTAGTCATAGTTTTCTCATGATAGTAATATTAATAAAAAGTTACGTCGTTTTGATGCTTATATATAACAGCGTGAACTATTAGGGAATTTATTTACTGTTTATAATATGTTTATAAATGGTTTATATTTTGTTTATAACTAAAACGTACTTATTTTGAGAATATTTTTCTTTTAAAATATGACATTTTATAAAACGCGGAAAAACTTAGTGGGTTATTTATGTAAGAACCTCTCTTATGAATGTCACTTGCAAAATTTGAATATGGATACAGCTTGGATTCAAGTAAAGAACGGAAGCGAAAGCGTAGGAGTTTTTTTCAGAACTGCAAATGGTCAGCTAATTCCAGGTGGTAGAGTTACAGCAAACAATGGATGCTGGTCTTTTCTGAAAGGTGGTATTACTTTCAACTCTTCCTCATCAGCTCCTGCAGATCTTCTTTTTGAGGTAAATATTAGTAACTTTTTTCTAAAAAATTTTTGCTTTCGAATCTTTTTAATTTTTGTTTCTTTCATTTTCAAAGAGCAAGAATACAGCTACAGAAATATGGATAGACAGTGTTTCATTACAACTTTTCACAATGGAGCAATGGAGATCTCACCAATATCAAACCATTCACAAGGTAAAATAAAATTAAATTCTTTAGCATTTGATTTGATTCTTATGCGATTTAAGAAATTGAAGAATTGAATTCTTTGTTCAAATTTATATATAGGAAAGAAAGAGCAAAGTAAGATTCCAAATATCAAACACCAAGAACATTACAATAAAAGGTGCAATATTATCAATAAAACAGACCAAGGCAGGATTCCCATTTGGCTGTGCAATGAACAATTTGATTCTTCAAAACAAAAATTACCAAAACTGGTTTGTTTCAAGATTCAAGTACACCACTTTCACCAATGAAATGAAATGGTACAGTACAGAAAATCAACAAGGTCAAGAAAATTATGCAAATGCAGATGCAATGCTCAAATTTGCGCAACAAAATGGGATTAGCGTTCGCGGCCATAACATCTTCTGGGAGGATCCTCATTACCAACAAAACTGGGTTAAAAATCTTTCTCCTGACCGGTTACGCGTAGCCGCCTCGAAAAGAATAGAGTCACTGGTTACAAGATACAAAGGGAAATTAATAGCTTGGGATGTAATGAATGAGAATTTACACTTCAGGTTTTACGAAGATAAGCTTGGTGAAAATGCATCTCCTGTTTATTATTCTCTAGTTCATCAAATTGATCCCAAAACAAGATTGTTCATGAATGAGTATAACACTATTGAAGAAGCTGGAGATGGGATTGCAAAACCTGAAAACTATATAAAGAAGTTAAAAGAAATCTTGGGTTATCATGGAAATCAAGGGATGTTAGCAGGAATTGGCCTGCAAGGCCATTTTGGGACTAATCAACCAAATCTTGCTTACATGAGAGCTTCTTTGGATAGATTAGCTTCTTTAAAATTACCCATTTGGCTAACAGAAGTCGATGTTCGAGACAATCCAAATCAGGTAAACTTTTTCCAGTTTTGCAATTAAACTATTTGAAATTAGTTTAAAGTAGGAATTAATGGTGTTTTGGGGATTTGCAGGCAAGGTATTTGGAGGAAATACTGAGAGAAGGACACTCTCATCCAGGAGTGGAAGGCATAATAATGTGGGCAGGACCAGCAGTATCAGGAATTACCAGTACAACATTAGCAGATTATGGTTTCAAGAATACAGCAGCTGGAAATGTTGTGGATAAGTTGATTAATGAGTGGAAATCTAATATTATACAAGTTAAAGCAGACAGTGATGGAGTTTTTGAAGTTTCACTTTTTCATGGAGATTACCAAATTTCTATTAAAGACCCACTCACCAATTCATCTACTGATTTCAGTTATGAACATACTAAAAATGCAGCAACACGGACTGTACACCTTCATATCAATGCTTGATCATACCCATATCAAATTACTTATTATGCAGGCTATACAATAGTTTTTTTTTTTTTTTTTTTCATTTATTTGTTTATGTTTCGCTTTGAAAACAAAATTTGGGTGATCATATAATTTCAATTTCAATGCTTGATCGGCCATCCTCAGTAATTAGTTTGAAATCAGTTACTCTCTATCAAGCCATCCAAAACAAGCTTTCCTGTTGGTTATGAACTGAAGCATTCCTTGTTAGGGCAAAACTTATTTGATGAACATCATCATCAATACAGGATCAATCATGTCAAATCATCAAGAACTAATATAAAAAACTAGAAGCGAAAGCGTACTTAAATCCATATTCGCAAAAAGAACAGAAACCTTAGTCTTAAGATTCTTGATCTTTAGCAAATTAATTATGCAATAGGTCATTTTATATTGATATAGGTCATAATAAAAACACATGATTACAAAAAAGTAATTTTTTATTTATTGTTTTTATTTTTTTACGGTTTATTATTGTTTTTATCCAAATTTATCTTTGTTTATATGTTTTTTTTTTATTTTTATTTATATTGAGTTTATTTTCAGCTTTCAAATGTTTTTCCCATTTTTCGTAAAGTGAAAATTGCACAAACGCCGGAAATTCACACATCATTAGCAAATAATTTGTGATATTAATTACAAATATGCACTAAGTTGAACTGTTTTTTTTTATTTGAAAAGATAACTTGATTCAACTTCGTTTTGCCGGAAAACTCAAAAATTGTCCGGATCTCAATTTTTCTGGTCACAAAAAATTACTAGGAAATTGGAAAAGCTTCACATCAAAATAAAGAGGGAGCGAAGACGAATCTAATGGTGCCAAACTCGGTAGCCGAAACTCACCCGAGCATGATGAAAAATGGTTGGAAAGTTACAACTCCATACTACAGTACAACTTTTCTGGCCATCGATCGCCACTCGTTAAAAGCCAATTTGACCATCAATATTTTTCAATGGTAATACTTGGGGTGTTCATTTTTAATTAAAAAAAAAAAAATTGAAAAATACAAATAGAAATGAAAGCAAAACCGTCCATCTACCTCTCAGCCATTGCTCCGCCTTGCAGTCGACTGACGAATGAAGGATACCGGTGGACAGCCTGGACACCGGCAAGTCTTTTCATACCTTCATCGACAATGTTCGGTGGCCGGAAGCAATTCAAATGCCAAACCTAGAGTTAAATCGCCGCCGCTGAAAAACCAACATTTCTTCGCAAATGATCGGAAACTAGTTAAGTCGATGATGGCTTGGTGATTTCTTAACGGTTTCCGTCGAGTGGAGGGTCGATGTCGAGCTTTTTGGTAGTTTCCATCAACTTTCAGAAGGTTTTCCATCAACTATCAGCAGATTTCATCAGAAAAGAAGAGGTTTTTCCGTCGTGGTTCAAGGTTTCCACTGTGCTGTAATTTTACGGCGGTTTCCATCGCGATTTAGGCCATAAAAAGAAGATGAGATCATACCGGTGAGTATGAGGCTGGAATCCATGAAGATTATGCGTTTTTCTGATGAGTTTCTAGCTTGAAATTGTGGATGTGGTCTCACTGGAAAATCGAGTTTGCCGAAATTATGGCCAGATTATGGCTGAAAAAGCTAGGTACAAGATTAAACCTATTGGTAACTCATAATATACCTTCTGTAAACTTGTAGCCAAACAAAGCCTTTTTCACTATTATTTTCTTTTTGCCTTTTGTCCGGCACATCATTGTTTGACTAATCCAATATGGCGAAGATACTCAACAAAATCACAATCAATTATTTTTCTCTATCCTAATCAATTTTGCTGAATTATCACCCTAGTGAATTAGTCCACAGATAACGTGGTATGCATAGTGTATCTAAAAATTTCTCAATTTAAGAGAGCACATCTTTGTGCAAGTGGAAGTCTTAAATTGAGGGCAGCCCCTAATTAAGCAATATTATCCAAATTGGCATAAAAGGAAATTATAGCAAATAGTTGATAGCTTGTAAATATAATATATTTTTAGTTCATAATTTTGTACTTATTTAATGTTTATGATACTTAAATATGAGATTTTATTTAGTGTTTTTTATTTTGATTAGGGACTATTGGATTTAATAAAAATGAAACTTATGGAGCTTAATTGAATGAGTTTGGAGCATAAGAGTTGAAGTTAAAAAATCCTTGGACGTTTTTGAGGCTGTTAGGATTTACCCTTGGACAACACTAATGAGTAGAGTAGATGTAACGAACTGAAGTTATCTGGACCGCTAACCCATGACCTTATCTAACGAATTAAGCTTAATTAATAGCTTAGAAAGAATACTTGAACACTATTTTATTGGCCAATTTTGTTATATTAATGTAGGTCCTGGTTTTTATAAATGTAATTTAGATCTTTAAGAGGGCATTCTGATACATCGTCAAGCTATTACATTTTTAGGTTTAATTTTCAGATCTTCCATGTGTTTTTTCATGGCCATACGTAGCTAAACTTTTCTTTTCAGTCAAAGGATAATTCAATGTTAAAATTTTTCATGATTGTGAGATTTTAACATGCTTTAATTACTCTTTAATTTACATTGCATTTATGTCTTTTTGTGGCTTATTGGCAAAATATATTCTTAGTGATTTTCTGTTATTTGTTCAAACAGGGCCCATTATTTAATTAATAGGAATTTACATAGCTAATCAACTAGGCTAAATTCGTAATTGTTTAGTCAAATTGATGCAAGTAGCGATTGGTATAACTTGATTGTGAGTAGGCTTTCGGTTCTATTAAGTGAAAACATAATCCAGTTTAAATGAATTCTCGTAGTCTTTGTTGATTAGCGCAAGGTCTTTCTAGTTTTTAATGCTATTAGCAATTAAATCTTTCGTCGTACTTAGGGTTGTTTGTTAGTTAGGGGTTATTATTAGACTATATCTTAATAATCTAATAATAATGAAAGGTTGATTAGGGACGTTCCATTTGGCTATAACTTGTTTACAATGTTAAATTAAAGAGTTATCCTAGGGTTAATGATAAGTCCATTTAAATTTCATACCGCGAATTACCTTTGGCTGAATTTGTTTTCTATTGAATTTGAATTTCTTTTAATTTCTTTTCTACCTTAATTTCGTTTTGTTTCATCATTATCACAAAAAACCCGTTCTTACTTTTATTTTTCAATTTACTATTTCAAATCTGGTTAGCTTTGGCAAGGCTAATCACTTGGGCAGCCCCGTTCAATAGCAAGTGCAGGAAGAGCTACTGAACATGGCCTCCAAAATTTAAGGGGCCCAAGAATTCCATTTTTTTTTATATATATAACAAACAGCCTAAGAATTCCATTAGTTTACAATAATACCAAACAAAAAACAACACGCACGCACTTCAACCTCACAAATAATAATTTACTATTTTAACCACTGTCAATGGAAAAATTAACTTAGTGAGTCCAAAGAATGCTATAAAAGCTGAATGAGATTTGTTGAATTCAACTAATTGTCTCTTCCCAAATGGAAAAAAGGAGAGCAGCACCAGAAGAAGACAAAAATAAGGTCTGTTGAACAGATTTTCTTGAAACTCTACTTTTTGCTGATTGGATTTTAATTTTTCTTGATTTTCGAGAGCTTTTTGGTTTGATTTGTTAGTCATATATTTAGCTTCTGATTGATTATTTATTTTTATTTGTTAGTCATCTGATTAGTTTTTGTCTTTTGTTCATTAACTTTTTTATTATTTTGAATGTTGTTTTATTCCCAAATCCAAATCAAATTCTTGATTAATATTCTTAATAATTATGAATAAATAAACGGATTTTTAGAGTAATTTTATTAAGATGTGGGTGGGGAGTACCTATGATTTACCTCTAGTATAATTCCTTCTAGATTAAGATATTAGTATTTTTTTTAATTTATTAATTATGCGCAGTCATGTATTTTCATTCTCTTTAAATGCAGAAAAAAATTTTTATTATGAAACTTTTGCAGGGTTTGAAGCTTCTGTTGTAAGTTTTGGTTATTGCTTTGATTGTTGAAATATGACACCTAGACTTAGGAAATTTGCCTTCAGATATGAAAAGCATAAAAAGAAGAAACGTATTGAAGAGTCAGTTCGAGCTCAGAGGGGGTCCCTTGATAAATTTGTTATAAAAGAATCTCTTACTAGTGAACATCAAACTAATGTTGCTGATGATTGTCAAAATGCTGCAGCTAATGATGAGAACAATGGACAAAATAAAATTGACCTGGATGATGCGAATAATGATGAGAATATTGATGAACCCGGTGATAACTATGTGGTGAATGATGAAGATTTTGTTGCTGAGGATATTAGTCATGTTAATCACGTGTTTGATATATTTGATCCAAGAAATTGGGATGCTTTTGATTCTAATATGATTGATATTTTAGTAGTGTCTAGTCCTAGAAGGGATTTGTCAATTGAAAAGGGTCCTAAGATCATCTCCAACCCTATTGTGGATTGGAGCTGATATGGCACTAGCAATAGAAAGTGTGAAAAGAAATGTGCACAAATATCTATGAACATACACCAACTTTAAAATTTTCATCTCCAATGCAACACTTTCTATTTTATTTTTTTCTTCTTTGTTAGAATTAAAATTTAATTTTTGACCAATCACTATACAACATTAAATGTAGACATTGTCAAGAAAGCTTTCTAGAAGTAGAAAGTGACCTTGACAATGTCAATTCCACATAAGTTTGACATTCTAAATAGACATTAGCATTGGAGAGATTTTTTTTAAAAAGTCTTCTATTTTGCTTATGTGTCATGTGCACAAAAGTAATTCTATGTTGCATTGGAGATGCTCTAAGGATAAAGTGTCTAGACGCTTTTCAACGACATGTTATACTAAAGTTTTGTCAAATAGAGAGAAGTGTGATAGAGATTGGCTTGTGTATTCCAAACAGCTTATAAATTATTTTGTTTTTGCTGCAAAATATTTAGAAAAGGTCTTGGAAGAGGTCAATTAGCTAATGAGGGTTTTTCAGACTGGGCTCACCTTAGTCTTCGACTTAGAGAGCATGAAATGGGTCTTGAACATATCAGTAATATGGCTGCTTGGTATGATTTGCGCGAATGTCTTAATAAGAACCAAACCATTGATAAAGTGGCTCAAAAATAAATAGAGAAGGAGAAAGAACATTGGAGGAATGTGTTGCGAAGAATTCTATGTATTGTGAAATTTTTAGCAAAACA
>CATIWJ010082818.1:0-13266 GCA_949640765.1 Croton laevigatus | reverse complement strand
AATGGAGTTTTGTAAACCTTTTATAAACTCATTAGAAACGAACAATTAAAAATTTGACAATTTTTGAATTTTTGTAAACTTATTGTAAATTAAAGGCAACAATACGTAGGTTGTACATGTGTGTCTATATTTCTTCAGAAGCGATTTTTTTTTTAATTATTTTTAATTTTTTAATTTTATTAGTCACGAATGACTTTTTTATTAATAAAATAGTGTTTTTTCAATTTTTTTTTCAAGAGTGAAATGTTTTTTTTTTTTTTTTTAAACAACATCTAATAAGAAAAATAAGTCTGCTTTATAAGATGAGTCAAATAAATTTGACTAATGGCTTCAATAGTCCAGATCCTCAAAAATTATAGTATTTGTTAGTCTTGAGGGGAAATAATTTTAGAATTTATGTTTCTTTGATATGCATTTTAAATGGGTTTGTTTATAATTTAATCTCTTAAAGAGAAGACTTCCGTATAGTGAGAAAAAAAAATAATTAAGCAGGCACAGAAAATTTAATTAAAAAAAAGTGCAATTCTTTTAATTTGACGTTATAAATTTAGTTTCTACGACCATGAATCATTTGAGTGATAAAGTTTTATTAAAAAAAAATAAACAAAAACACTCATTATATTATGTGATGAGGTTTGCATACATGGTAGGTTACGTAAGAGAAGCATTAAGAACAAAATATATCTATGAAATGTTAATTAATCAAATATTAATTCCAATTTATAACTTCTAAAATCTTGGTAAAAAAAAAAACTTCTAAAATCTACTGATTTAAAAGAATACTAAAAATTAGACATTTAAAAATGAGTTTTAGGAGAAATATTATTAAGGTCTGAAAACATCAAAAACTCTCCTTCAATGTCTCAAAATTACATATAAATAGTAAAAATTATAAAACACTAATCTGAAATTAAAAGGGAAACAAAATCCAAAAATTAAAGTTTCAGCAAAAACCAAAAATGGCCAATTTGAAGGCCCAAATGATGAATTTTGGCCCAAAAGCAACAGGCATCATAAGTAAACCTTATAAGTTTTGATCGTTGGCCCGTTTTCAATGAAATTAAGCTAAAAAATCACCAAAATCTCATACCTTCAACTTTGATCGAAATTGCAGCAACGTCCTTACACCAACTTGTGATCCAACTTTTCCAAAATATCCAATTCTGCATCCACATCCGCATCAATAGGTGAAGTCTTTCGCTTAAAATATAGGAACAATGAGTTGAGAATTCTAAACTTGTTTCATGAGTTGATTCAAAATGGTGAGCATTTCGTTTAACAGATATATAAAATAGTTTCATTTTCACTCTAGTTGAGCCCTATATTCAAATTTTGTTTATAGGTCAAAGACAATAAGAATTTTAAGCCAGCATAGTAAAAAAATTTTGTTTACTACTGCAATTAAGGGTGGGCTTGAGCCTACACTTATCTCTAAGCAGCTCTGCCCTTGGTTCCATTTGATGCATGATGACAAAGATAACAAGTTGCAGAAATTTTTTCATGGTGTGGAAATCAAGGTGAGTTGAGTCATAATTAAAGCACATCACATAACATAGTGGGCTTAAATAACAAATTCAGCATCAATTTTCGGTCAAACAATAATTTCACCACTTTCTCAACTTTTGGACAAAATTAGCATTGACCGTGTAATATATTCAAATTTTGTTTATAGGTCAAAGACAATAAGAATTTTAAGCTAGCATAGTAAAGAATTTTGTTTACTATTGCAATTAAGGGTGGGCTTGAGCCTGCACTTATCTCTAAGCAGCTCTGCCCTTGGTTCCATTTGATGCATGATGACAAAGATATCAAGTTGCAGAAATTTTTTCATGGTGTGGATATCAAGGTGAGTTGAGCCATAATTGAAGCACATCACATAACATAGTGGGCTTAAATAACAAATTCAGCATCAATTTTCGGTCAAACAATAATTTCAGCACTTTCTTAATTTTTGGACAAAATTAACATTGACCGTGTAATTGAAGACAATATCAACACAAATTAAAAAATAAGGACTGAAACTATTGAAAGAAGAAAATTGAACTTCTGATCTTATTGAATAGGAAGCAAGTAGCAGCAGCAAAAACAGAGCTAAACAGAGGAATTGAAAAACACAGTAGAAAAAGAAAAATAAGAGAAGGAATAACTAATTCTATATTCTCTCACAATAACCGTCCTATATTTATACTAAGGTTACAAGAAAAAACTAAAACTAGCTTCAGCTATAAGCTGAATAGTCAGGCGGGAAAAGCTAAAGAATCCAGCTGGTGTGTTCTTGAAGTAGCTCCAACCACCATTAGATTAGAAACGGTTATGCCAGAACAAGATCAATGGCCCAAAGTCAAAACTCAAAAACTCCTGTCGTTTCACTAAAAGAACCCTTTTCAAAACACAAATCTTCACGTCATTTTGGGTTTTATTTAGTAAGAGTTTTTAGTATGAGTTTCTAGTAGGAGATTATACAAAACACCGTTGTTGCTGCAATTGCTTCTTGAAACACTTTTTTACTCTTAATACCCCCTCCCCCTCAAGCTGGAGAATGGATAATATACATTCCAAGCTTGGCAATTGCTTCTTGAAACAACTGAGGAGGAAGAGGTTTTGTGTAAATATCAGCAAGCTGATTTGCTGACTTAACTGGAACAAGTGTATCAAGCGTTGAGAAATTTTCTCCCTGACTAGATGACAATCTAGTTCAATGTGCTTTGTACGTTCATGAAAAGCAGGATTAGCAGCTATTTGGATAGTTGATTGATTATCACAATAGACACTGATTGGCACAGAATAGGAGATGCCCAAATTAGTGATAATGTACTTTAACCATTGAACTTCACATGTGACAGCTGCAAGAGCTCTATATTCTGCTTCAGCTGAAGATCTAGAGACTGTAGTTTGCTTTTTGGATCACCAAGAGATCAAGCTATCACCAAGATAAACTAAATAACTAATGATAGATCTTCTTAAGTCCAAACAACCTGCCCAATCAGAATCACTAAAGGCCTTCAATATAAGAGGACCTGTGGATGGAAAGTACAACCCAAGACTTGGCTGTTGCTTGATGTATCTCAAAATCCTATAAACTACTTGCAAATGGTCAGTTCTTGGAGTAGAGAGATATTCACTCAAATAATTAATAAAAAATTGAATATATGGTCGAGTAGTTGTAAGATACAACAGCTTTCCAATCAACCGTCTATACTGACCAAAGTCAGACAGAAGTTCTCCAGATGTTGAATTGATTTTCGAATGATAATCCATTGGAGTAGAAATAGGTTTGCTTGCCAGAAAACCTGTCTCTTCCAACAACTCTAGTGAGTATTTTCTCTGACACACATGTATACCCTTTTGTGATCTTGAAATTTCTAAACCAAGAAAAAATTTCAAATTACCTAAATCCTCGATTTTGAATTCATCATGTAAGAGATGCTTCACCCTATCCATCTCTGTTATGGAATCACCAGCCAAGATAACATCATCAACATAGACAAGTAAGGCTGTAAATGCATTATCATCAGATTTTACAAACAGAGAATAATCAGAAGAGGACTGATGATATCCTATGTTTGTAAGAAATCTTGTTAATCTAAAAAAACCATTGCCTACTTACTTGTTTCAACCCATATAAACTTTTATGTAGCTTGCATACTTTTCATTTTGGAACAATCAATCCTGGTGGAGGTGATATATAGACTTCTTCTTCAGGCTCTCCATGTAGGAAAGCATTGTTAACATCTAGCTGCTGAAGAGACCAATTCTTGATTGAAGCAAGGGCTAGTAACAATCTGACTGTTGTCATTTTGGCAACTGAAGAAAAAGTCTCCAAATAATCTAGGCCTTCAACTTGAGTATATCCTTTTGCCATAAGTCTAGTTTTGTGCCTCTCCAAAGTACCATCTGACTTCAACTTGACTTTATAGACCCATTTACATCCAATGGGAGTCTTACCAGTTGGCAAATCCATTATCTCCCAAGTATTATTTAGCTTCAAAGCCTCCAATTCCTGTTCCAGAGCATGCCTCCAATGTTCATACTTCTCAGCTTCTCTGTGATTCTTTGGTTCTTGGTGAATGGACAGGTTAAAGGCGTATGTTTTATGAGATGGAGTCAGATTATCATATGTTAAGACCTTGTCCAAAGGATGTTTAGTGGTTTGAGATTGGAAAGGAATTGTATTGAGTAACATATTACAATGGTAATCTGTAAGGTAAGAAGGTTTTATTTTGGTTCTTATAGATTGTCTTTGTGGCTGAACTGGATCAATAGAAGATTCATCACAATTTTGTGTAGTTGTAGGTTCAGTTGCAGACTGATTTGGAATTGAAGCATCTGGTCTAGATGAGGATTCATCAATGACTTGTTGAAAAGAGAAAGGTATGATTTCATCATTTAGAGGTTCTAAGGATTATTCAACAGTAAGTTGTTTATTGATTGAATCCTTTTCATGCAAGTATGGAAATACAGACTCATAGAAATAGACATTTCTGCTGACACTGATTTGTCTAGTTTCTAGGTCCATGGTAATAAAACCTTTTGTTCCAAACTTATACCCTAAGAAAATTGACTTCTTAGCTCTAAGGGAAAGTTTGTTTCTACTGCTTAAGAGTGTTCCAACAAAATAAAGACAACCAAACACTCTTAAAGCAGTGCAATCAGGCTTAGTTTTAGTCAGTACCTTATAGGGAGTTTTATCTTCTAACATAGGTGTAGGTAACCTATTGATTAGATGAGTAGCATAAGACACAGCATAAATCCAAAAAGAATGAGGCAGACCTGATTGAAACAAGAGTGCTCTTGTAACATTCAGCAAGTGTTGATGCTTTCTTTCCACTATGAAATTCTGCTCAGGTGTTTCTAGACAACTTGTTTGATGTTGAATCCCTCTGCTAGCATAGAAATAAGGCATATTAAACTCCTGTTCATTGTCTGTCCTCAAGACTTTGATTGGTTTCTGAAATTGATTTGAGACCATAATCACAAATTCTTCCACCAATTTTCTAGCTTCACTCTTTGTCTTCATCAGATAAATCCAAGTATTTCTGCAAAAATCATCCACAACTGTAAGAAAATACCTGTGACCATGTATAGAAGGAGTGGCTAAAGGGCCCCATATATCCATGTGAGCAAGATCAAAATAGACTGTGATATAGAAACACTGACTGGAAATGAAATTTTCTTTTGTTTTGCTAAATGACACACATCACAGGGAAGTATGTCTTTATTACATTGAGTGAATTTAAGATCTTTACAAACTTGTGTCAATCTTTGAAAGCTAAGATGACCAAGTCTGTAGTGCCATAATTCATTTTCACTCATTTATTTATGAATAGCTGTATTTACAAAAGAACTAATTGATAAAGTCCTTTTCCAGCTCCTCTTGACATCAGAAAAATGTTGCAGCATATAAAGTCCCTACATAACTTTAGCTAATCCAATCATCTTCCAGGTAAACTTGTCCTGGATGTAGCACACATCATCAATTAGAAATAGTAAGACTTTAAGTTGTTTGATAAGAGAAGTGACTGAAACTAAGTTGAAACTGAAGCTGGGAATAAACAGCACATCATAAAGGCATAGAGTTTTAGAGAAAACAATAGTTCCACAATACTCAGACTTGGCTTTGTCTCCATTAGGCATCTTAACATAAACATGCCTTATATGTTTATATGTTGTAAACATTGATAAATCAGAACAAATGTGATCATTTGCTCTTGTATCTAATATCCACAATGTCCTGCAGTCAAAGCAATGAATACCTGAGTCCTCAGCTGTGTCATTGTCATTACTCTTAGCATTTAAGCTTGAGCCTGTAAATTGATTGCTAAAGACATTGTTTACTGCATGTGGAGAAATTGTAACTTGTTTCTCAGTCACTTTAGTTTCAGGAACCAATGTAAGAAGCCTTTGAATTTGATCATTAGTAAGTTGTGGCAATGGCACATTCTATGCTGACTGCAACATTTGAGCATTACTGAATTGCTGCATCTCAGGTATAAACTCTTGTTGCTGTGAATAATGTTCTTGTGCAAAACCTCCTGTTGTGTCAAAATATGAAGAATCATTGTTAGTAAAAGTATAGTATGTGTCTACACCTTGATCTGCTTGATACTCATAACATCCTGCAACTGCATTTGCACTCGGAGCAGAAGATTGCATATAAGATTGTTGGTATCCTTTAAGTCTGAATCCCACAGGATATCTATGCTTGAGATAACACTTCTCAACTGTATGGTTATTACCACCACAGTGAGTACAATGCCTTGTTCCTGGAGTCAATTGAGAAGATCTTGGTCTATATTGATTAAAACCAGGTGAAGGTGGCCTATACTGAGGAAAGCCAAAAGGCCTAAACCTAAAACTCCTATTTATCAAAGCTCTATGATCTAGAATCGCAATATTATGATGAAATTCTCTTTCCTATTGAGAAACAAGAGAAAAAGCTTTATTCAAGCTAGGTAGAGGATCCATCATCATGATTTAAGATTTTACGTTAGAATACTGTTCATTAAGTCCTCTAAGGAACCGAAAAACTTGATCATTTTCAAAATGCTCCCTTACTCTGATTATGGCTCCACATCTACATGCATTTCTGCAACTACAAGCTGGAAGTGGTCTCAATACAAGTAATTCATCCCACAAGATTTTGAGCTTTGTATAAAAACTTGAGACATCCATCTCTCCTTGTTTGAGTGCAGAAATTTCTTCAAGAAGATCTAAAATCCTATGAAGATCTGTCTGTGCAAATCTATCATAAAGACCCTTCCACACATCTGATGCATTGTCCGTCCACAAGATACTTTGAGAAATTGAAAGAGAAACTGAATTCTTCAGCCAAGATTTAACGGTTACATTGCATCTTTTCCATATTGGAAACATATCATCAGTTAGATCAGGACAAGGTAAAGTGCCATCTATAAACATCAACTTGTTTTTGGATCCTAATGCCATCTTCATGGCCTGTGACCAAGGATGATAGTCACTCTGTCCAGTTAAAGGTGGAGTAACCAAAATTGCTGATGGATTTTCATTAGGATGTAGGAAATAGGGGTTTCCTGGATTTTGAAGATGATATGGTGTATTATTCACCATTTTTGTATCAACAAGAAGTGATGAAATTGAAATTAATGAGAGAAAATTGAAATTAAGGATTGATTTGAGAAAGAAAAAAATTATCTCAGAGATGGAAGGAAAAATTATAGACAAACTGCATCACCAATATTCAGGAAAGAAAACGAAATTAAGAAGAATAAAACAGAGGAAGCTAGAAATTCAATCAACCATATCTCTGATACCATATTGAAAGAAGAAAATTGAACTTCTGATCTTATTGAATAGGAAGCAAGTAGCAACAGCAAAAATAGAGCTAAACAGAGAAATTAAAAAACACAGCAGAAAAAGAAAAATAAGAGAAGGAAGAACTAATTTTATATTCTCTCACAATAACCGTCCTCTATTTATACTAAGGTTACAAGAAAAAACTAAAACTAGCTTCAGCTACAAGCTGATTAGTGAGGTAGGAAAAGCTAAAGAATCCAGCTGGTGTGTTCTTAAAGTAGCTCCAGCCACCATTAAATTAGAAACGGTTATGCCAGAACAAGATCAATGGCCCAAAGTCAAAACTCAAAAACTCCTGTTGTTTCACTAAAGGAACCCTTTTCAAAACACAAATCTTCACGTTGTTTTGGGTTTTATTTAGTAGGAGTTTTTAGTATGAGTTTCTAGTAGAAGATTATACAAAACACTGTTGTTGCTGCAATTGCTTCTTGAAACACTTCTTTACTCTTAATAGAAACTGAAATTTACCAAACTCAAGTGAGTTAACTAATCCACATCCCTGGTTACTTAAACAAAATGCCGTAATTTCATTTCCTAGCTGGATTGCCCAATTTGTAGAATAAAATGATCTGATCCAATTTGTTTACCACTTTAAAATATAAAAAAAGTTAAAAAAAACCTCGTACAAATTATAATAACGGAAAGGGCACAATACTCGATGTCGAGAACACTCGACATTGAAATGCAAATGGAATTGATACTTTGATTGTTTATGTCCTTATGAAAGTAATGAGGGTAAAAAAGTAATACCACTGAATGAGTATTTTGATTAAGAGGGTAAATTAGACATTTAATCCTTTCATCCTCCTTTTCTTTTTCCTCTTCCTCTTCTACTGTTCTTTGTATAATCGACCTTTAGTTGAGTTTGCAGAGAGCTTTGCTTCCTTCACCAGACATTCCACTGGTTCCACCATGAATCCATGCCACTCTTGTTTACGCAACTGATGCTCCAATCACTGAAATCATAAGTTTCGTTTATGAATCCCTAATCTCTTGTTTGTTATGTCTTTTTTTGGAATAAAAATAGGGTTGTTGTTGAGTTATTCTTGTATTAATTGTCATTTATCCTCTGTTTCTTTGGTTTTGAGTTGTATTGGCAATGCAAAATTTTTAAACATTATATGCTCACTTTGAATTGCCTATGATATATTTGTTAAAATGCTTGTATGAGAAGACTTCTCTAATTAACTCTCCAAATTCTCCTCACCTTGTGAGGTAATATTGGTCTTGATTTGAAGTTCTATTTTGTTCCCCTTCCTAAAATTGCTAATTTATGAAAGCATAATTATATAATCACTTTTGGATGGAATAGTTCCCCTCAATGTCTAATCATGTTTGTAATTTTCAATCTTTTTATGTCATTTTATCAATGGAAAAAAGAACATGCCTTCAAAGTTCATTCTTTTTTTTTTGGGAGCTAATTAGAAGAAGATACAATAATTGTATCTTCTTCTAATTCTTCAATACTCTTTAGTCTTCTATGGTCTTCATTTATTTTCCATTCAATCTTATAATCTTCAATGTATTTTTTACAACAAAGAGTATCTCTTCTGTGAAAACAGTCAGTTCCAGCATATGTAGGGCCTCTAAAACCATCCAAACCATGGAACTCCACCTTCAATTCCACACAAAAAACAAAACAAACATTAGTCTAAACTACTGCAACAAAACAATAACAAACATTGACATCAATTTTCAGGTAAAAAGATGCACTTACATCACTAATTATTCGCAACGAACTGCAGTATATGTCGTTCTTAGTAATATTTTCAAAGTTCTGAGGAAACTGCACAAAAGCAATCTCATGGCCTTTTTCTTCATCCATGAAAAAACAGAGTGACCCAAAGTTTGCAATTTTCATGATTATACAAGTGTTACGGCAATATGACAAAAGTCAGGTTAACTTAAATGAAAAATCTATCAAGAATTGCAAATCATCAAAACCCATTGCCTATAAATACATTGGCTCCAAAAAAAAATGAACTTTGAAGGCATGTTCCTTCTCCCATTTATAAAATGACGTAAAAAGATTGAAAATTGCAAACTTGATTACATACTGAGTGCAACTATTCCATCCAGAAGTGATTATATTATTATGCTTCCATAAATTGGCAATTTTAGATAAAGGGAACAAAATAGAACTTCAAATGAAGACTAATATTACCTCACAAGGTGAGGAGAATTTGGAGAGTTAGTTAGAGAGGTCTTTTCATACAAGCATTTTAACAAACATATCATAGGTAATTCGAAGTGAGCATATAACGTTTAAAAATTTTGCACTGCCAATTCAACTCAAAACCAAAGAAACAAACAGAGGATAAATGATAATCAATACAAGAATAGCTCAATAACAACCCTATTTTTATTCCAGAGAAGACATAACAAACAAGATATTAGGGATTCATAAACGAAACTTGTAAATTCAATTATTGGAGCGTCAGTTGCGTAAACAAGAGCGGCACGGATTCATGGTGGAACTATTGGAATGTTTGGTGAAGGAAGTAGAGCTCTCTGCAAACTCAACTGAAGGTCGATTATACAAAGCAAGAACAACAAAAGAGGAAGAGGAAAAAAAATGAGGATGAAAGGATTAGATGTCTCTTAATCAAAATACCCATTCAGTGGTATTACTTTTACCCTCTATACTTTCACAAGGACATAAACAATCAAAATGTCCATTCCTTTTGCATTTCAATGTCAAGTATTCTCGATATCGAGTATTCTATCCTGGCCCTTATAATAATAATAATAATTATTATTATTATTATTATTATTATTAGTATTATTCAAAATAAAAAATTATTTTGAATAATTCTGGAACTACGTTGACCTCAAGAGAAAACCTTCATCTTCTCCACCTGCACCTACTACTCCATCACCACTGTCGACTACCTCTCTTCCACCTTTGTCGTCGTCTCCATTTATAAATCTTTATTAGCTTAAAATCCTAGGTTCCCTAATTTTCAAATCCTCTCCATCATTTTTATCTTCCTATTTCAACTCAACTTCTCATCCGTTCATCATGACACCGGCCACTCTCACCCATTCTGTTATGAATTCTAAAACCATGTGAGGGCCTGAGGTATATCTTTAGCTCACATCTCTTTTTTGTTCTAAAAAATCTGATGTTTTTATTAGAGAAAAATAAAAAATCAAACTCAAATAATGAATAATCTGTTTTCTTTTTGTTCCAAGTTTTCTTTATCTTTAGTACTTTTTTATGGGAATTGGATGATGAAAATTGGGTACAGAATAAGCCCCATGGATTTGGTGAAGGAAAAGTCATGAAGATAAGCTGCTCGACAAAATGCAAAGAAGAAAGGCGCAGCTGCTAACATCAATATTCATAAATATAATCGAGTATTAGCTCGTCCTCATATACGGAGGATTTCTTTCTTTATTTTTTTCTATCAATTTTAGAGTGTCGCGATTTACAAATGTGACTCTATTTTAAAAATATCACATATAAAATAATTAGAACAGTTGAGACGGTTAAACTTATCGGTGTTAATTATTTTAGTGAATATTTTTAAAATAGAGTTAAATTTATAAACCTCAACCCTCTAAAATTGATTCCAGAATTAAATTCAAACAATCTATAATTTTATTTTCCAAAAAAATTTAAAAAAAAATAAAAAAAAAATGAAAAACTCATTCGCATATAAGGACGAACTTATCTTAGCCTTTCCCAATCCAATGCTTATTCAATTTGTTAGTGATAGATTTAATAGTTAGCTTTTTCTATTTCCTTTGTTTCTCTGTTAAGAAAAATTGTAATTCATTTGATGGTGGCTAATGAAGTGGTGGTGATGCCGGTGGATGTGGTAGGAAGGGAGGATGGTGGTGGCGGTGGCGGTGGCAAGGAGGTCCAACGATTTCTAAAGATGAAGAAAATAAAGAAATAGTAAATTTGGTGAGCAAGGAGGGGTGGGTGGTAGCATAGATGGTCAAGATGTTTGTCCTGTGGTCTTGAGGTCCTAAGTTCAAGCTGTACCAACCTCCTCTCCTATATATAAGGGTGTGTGTGTGAGTGACCTATGTTAAAAAAAAAAAAGGGAATTCGTGAGCAAGGAGTGTGTATTGGTGGGTAATTAGGTCGGCTCAGCTAATGGGAATGGGTGGGTAATTTGGATGGGTCAGCTAATGGGTACACCAGCTAGCATACAAAATGCAGCGCTTTGTAGGGGTGGAAAAACCGAACCGTGAACCGAAACCGAATTGAAATCAAATCGAACCGAATAATCGGTTAACCGAATTTTCGGTTCAGTTTTTTGTTCGTAAAATATGTGAACCGAAATTTAAGTTCGATTTTTGGTTCGTCAAATAGTATAAACCGATTTTTTTACGTGTAAAATTTGGTTAAAATCGAACCGAACCGAAAAATCGGTTAACCGAATTTTTGATTCGGTTTTTGGTTCATAAATTTGTAATCGGTTTTAAACCGAAAACCGATTTTCCGAATTTGCCCACCTCTAGCGCTTTGATCTTCTTTGGGTTAACTAACTATATGGGTTTGGCAAATTTCAAATTCAATCTTTATTTTTTATTTCGTGCTGAAATTGTCCTCAACTATTTGGTTAACGCTGATTTTGTCCAAGAATTAAGAATGTACTAAAATTGTCGTTTGATCGAAAGTTGGTGCTTAATTTGTCATTTAAGCCTAGCGTAGTTAAGTAGATAAGTTGTACAATGATTAAGAACTAAAGCTTTTTGTTTAGTGATAAACACTCCAACCAACAAAATTATTGCCCACTAAGATATGTATGTATGTACGAAAGAAATCTGCAATGAAATTGGGAATAAAAAACCTAATCAAAATTGGAGAAAAAAAAAATATAAACTATAAGAACTGGAACCGGAAAATTGTTTGTGATGTTTGATTTTGGAAATTATACTAAAACCAAAATTGAACCGAAATTATCATGCAACGTGGAAGCAAACTCTCAAGTGCTAGGAAGTTATTAATTATTATACTTTGGAGTCAAAGTGATAGTTAGTATAAAAAAAAAAGTATGGATTTAATTCAGTAATTATACGGTTTGTTTTTACTTCAACAATCTGGGTAAAAAATTATCAATTATTCGGTCAAAAAATTATTAACTTTTAAAAACTGAATATGGCAAAATTTATATTTAATACGAAATCTAATTGAAAAGTACGGTTTAAAAATTTGGCTATTATTTTTTTTTTTTAAACACCAGTTTTTCAACATTTCATAACAAATTTCACACATTTTATATAAATTTCAGCCATCATGTCTTATTCATTAGCCATTTCAACTTGAATATAACATTCAAAGTATTATTTCATAGAAATTTCAATACTCAATTGGCAAATGATCTCTAGTTCAAACGATTAGAGCGATGCACTTTCCTTACCTGAGGTCAAGGGTATAAACCCTAACATAATAATTAAAAAAAACTTAATTTACTGATAAAAAAAAATACTCAATTGAAAATATAACAAAAACCATATATGAGGAGAGGAGTAGAGCAAACGTTAAGTGCCAATTTTTGCTGTTTAAAACGGCAGCGGCTGAAAGTGACAGTGTTTCAAAACAGTAAAAATTTGGATTCACGTTTTTAATAACAGAGATCAAATTAAGTGCTGAGATAGAATAGCAAAACGAAAAAATTGAAAAGCCCCCTTGTGGAAACTCCAATTGAGAAGGGAACACAATGGACCACTTATACTATGGCTGGTTGGGCAAATGGACCAAATGTCGTTTGGTGAGATTGTCGTTTAAATGAAACTTAGCACTTCCAGATGAGTAGACATCAAAATGTCTTTTCGGCATAAAGAAATTGAAGCTTCTTAAAGTTAAACTTTGTGGATTCTCCAATTTAAGAAGGAAGCAATGGACCACATGTGCACGACAAGTCATTATGAACTTAATTAATTTTGTCTCAATTTGGGGATGAACCTAAGCAATTA
>CATIWJ010082792.1:0-14719 GCA_949640765.1 Croton laevigatus | reverse complement strand
CGTTTCTGCCTTCAAATTAGCGTTTTTCAGTTTTTACTTCTTCGGCAAGTAATGAACTTTTAGTTTTTCATTAGGATTCTTTTATTATTTCGGCCTAGGGTTTTTCAGGCTATAAATATATGTCATAAGGAACCTTTTGGGGGAGTTTTTATTCAATAATTTAATACTTCAATTTTCAGCCTAAATTTGGCCGATTTTACTTGTTTATTATCTTCCCTGTGTCAAAATACTTATTCTTATTTATCACATAGATAAACATGGATCATTACCTATGTAAGAAGGTCAATCACATATCTATCTTTCATGCCTTTAAGTAATTCAATAATAAATATATTATACAATTCATTCTTTGTGAATGAAATTCTTATATTTCTTTGAAAATATAAATATATCATTAATTCTACTAAGGTGGAATAATTATTATTATTATTTTGCTAAGTTGTGCTATTAATACTATTTTATATTATATTTAGAGGATGATTGGAAACATAGTGATCTTTTGATTCTAGTATGATATGAGTTAGCATTGATTATACAATTAGATCCAAAAAATAATATTTTCATATATTGTTTCATATAGATTTTGTATCTATGGCATTTGCTACAAAGAGCATGATTGCTGAACTTAACAGTTAGACAAAATTAAATTGTGTTAACTATGAAATCTATTGTATGCAATTTAGTATGTACTAGGGGAGTAAGAGGCCCTTGAATCACTAGATACTATTATGGAAGAACATGAGGAAGGCAACATGGTTCAGCATAGGCATGACCTGATGCTTATACGGCTTGAAAGAGAAAGAATTTTTTGGTACGCATCATTTTGATTAGTGCAATAGATGATGATGTCATGAAAGAATTCAAGAGCTATTTGAATGCTAAGGATCTATGGATCCACCTTCAAAAGAAGTTTGGCGGTATGTCCGTCAAAAAACTTTGTCCACTCACTATTAAGTTTGACACTTATAAAAAGCATCCAAAATAAGCTTTGGAAAGACATTTAAGAGGAATGTCTAATATTATTAGTGAGCTACATAATACTGGTCATGTGTTGACTAAAGAGCAAAAAATCCAAGCTATAATCTGTTCTTTGCCTAAAAGTTGGGACCATATGAGGATGCACCTAACCTATAATAAGTCTATCAAGACTCTTTTATTGATGCTTATAGGCACTTGGAACTATACAATCAAGTGTAGCCATACATATGGTTGGACCTAGTTCACAAGGGGCTATAAGTTAAAAGCGTAAGCAATTTAAAGGTAAGGGCAAAGATAAGCAGGCTTTTGGAGCTAAAAGGTTTAAATAAAGCAAAACTGAAAATAACAAATGTCATGAGTAGGAAAACGTTACTAAAGTGAAATGTTTCAGTTGTGGTAAGAAGGGTCACCATGCGAAGGATTGCATTGTACTTGAAGAGGTATAACATGTTTACTCATAAATAAGTGGCACTTTTGTTGGGAGTTCTATTTTTCATGATAGAATATCATTCTTTGTGGATTGAAGACTCAGGAGAAATAGACCACGTGATAAAGGAACGTGAAGCCTTTGTTAACTTTCGTTACGTGTCTGCTAGGACACGGATTGAAGTCAAGGGGATTGTCACAAACAAATTAGTTTTGCATGGCAGAAAAATCTTGATCCTATATGATGTCTTTTATACTCCAGAGATTCAACGAAATTTGATTTCAGTTTGGGAACAAATTTTTATGGTTCTAGTTTTATTCTAGATAATTTTCTTGTTATGGATATTGTTCAATTAGTTTTTCCTTTTTATAAATTTACAAAATTATGAGAATGATGTGAATATATAGTATACTAGACTTGGTAATATTGGTCTACTAAGGACGAATCATTTAGCAAAAGTTAATGTAGCGCCCCTTATAAGTTTATCAAAATAAATCAATAACTGTGTATACTATATGGTATACAGATTATAAACTACATTTATGTTAAATATTACAAAAATCGAATATAATTTTTTTTATATACATATTGACCTTCTCTTATCCGCCTACTTTACTTCACAGTATATGTCTTACTAAGTATTTCTGGTGAACCTGATACTACTTGACTATTTCACTTCTCCTTTCATTCTTCAGTAATCTAACAAGTTTAGAATAAACCAAATTTGCTGAGCTTTGAGCTCAATGGGTACTTTACTCTTATTAATGAAATTCACAAATTATTATTTCATACCAGCACATATAGCAAACAATGGTAGCATAGTAGCATAGTAACATAATTCATTAATTCACAGTACATATCACAAATATAAATATTCAAAAATAATTAAACAAGGATAAAGTACCAAATCTGCTTTGATTTCCAGCATTTGTCAATTCATCCCAATTTTGATGTATCCATAAAAAAAACTTCTCCCTGCTATCTAATTCAATTTAAATGCTGATTAATTTCTATTTAATTAAATCCTTGAAATTTCTGAATTAATTTATCCACTTGCTATTATTTTATCCAAATCCCTTCTTTTATTTTCTTATTATTTTCATAATTTGTTTTCTACTAGCTTTCCTTCTCCTTTATTCTTTATTTGTTTCGTTTTTAGATTTCTAACATAATTTCTCTAAAATTAATTTTTTCAGTTTTTATAATTTATTTTTATTTCCTAATATATACCATATATTTAGCATATTAATATGATTCATTATTAACTAAATCCTTAACACTATTCTTAATCTGATTCAATTTTTCATTTAATAATGACTTGATACCCATAAATAATTTATATCATATTATAGTCATTTTTTTTCATTTAAAATATTATCACAATTTATTAACCACTAAATATATTTTACTAAATTTCTAACTAACTAAATATTATATGCTATTATATAATTCAAAACAAACAAATAATCTAATTACCCAAATTAACATGCTTTCATTTATTCTCTATTTAAATCTTCAAATTCTTATTAATAATATTGAATCCTCGTTAAATATTTTTAATAAAATGTCTAACTGATATTTTCCTATCAAAATATCATTTACAAGTCAACTTAAGTATCTTTACTAATTTCTATAATATTTATACATACACATATATAATTTATTTAACTAAAATATAATTCAATTAACCATTTATTAAATCTAATTTAGTAACATGTCCATCTAATAATTATTTTCTCAATAATTAGGTCTCTAGATATGTTTATACCAAATTAAACCCATTTAATAGTTTTTACAGCATATTAAACTTAATTTTAATGTCTTTATAATTTACTTAGGTCCTTAAAATACTTAATTATCAAAATAATCTCTATTTAATTAATTTATTAAGATATTGGACTAAATTGAAATGCCAAATTTAGGAGTTAATTACCTACACTGAAGGACTAAATTGAAAAGCCACAGAACTTTTGGGGCCATGCTGTACAACTTACTAAAATGGAGCACCAAAATGACATATTGTCCATCTCCTTCTTCAAAACTCTGCAACTTCGAATTTTATTTTATTTTATTATTATTATTTTTTTAAATATACTTAATATAAACTTTTTCTCCAAAATTAGCAAGTGAATATATCAAATCGAAGCTTTTGATGTAAGGATTCCAAATATGGCCTCTGTTTTGTCATATAATCATTAAAAGACAACGAAAATTTGATTTGAATATTTTAACCCATTTAACTTAAATGGGTAATCTGAATGAATCTTGACCTTTTGACTATGGTTTACGGTGTTTCTTGATTCTAAACTGATCACCGAATTGAGAGAAGTTGATTTGTGGTTTGTGGTTTTGGTTGCTGAAAATGATGAACGAATGAAAAATAGCAAAATTTTCTTTTCTCTCTTTTCCTACTTCTATTTTCAAAGAGCAATGGCAGAGCATCATCTTCTACCTTGCTTCTCATTTAATATATACACAATTCAATAATGGAGTAGTTATAATGCCAATGCAAATATCAATTCTACTTTCATTTTCCACCACTGAAATTGTCCACCATAACCTCAAATAATTCTTGTCCATTTTCCATTTTTTACTTCCTTTGTTGTTGTTTGCATGAAAATTTAAGAAAAAAAAAAAAAAAATAAAGTTAATTTGTTAGCTTAATTATTTAATTGGCTAATTAAAATATTAGTTGATTAAATTAAATGATTTATTTTAAGTGACTAATTTAATTATTATTTAAATAATAATGATTGATAATTATCACTTTAAAATAAATTATGGATGTAAAAAATATGGAACCAATAGGAGTGTACTAAGTGGATCAAACAAATCTTTTCGCTTGCTGGGCAAGCATATCTAAACCCTTATAAATATGTTGCCTATCTTCGGTCTAAGGGGCCAGAAAATCCAAGCTCTGAAGCTTCGGAAGAAAATCAAGCCTCGAAGCTCTGAGAAATTGAAGATACGACATCTTTTCAAAGTCCGAAGGCGTGTCCAACAATAGTTAATAAAGTTCGTCAAGATAATTCAAGAGCAAGTCTACGGCACTTGGATTATCATCAAAGGCGTTTCAACACAGATTTGAGATCAAGTCATCACAACCCTTGCTTCATGTTAAAGATACAAATCAAGCTCCAAAACTTTGATGTTTTGAAGACACAAGTTTTCTTTAAAGTTCAAAACTTTGTCTGATTATCGTCCTTAAAAGTTCTTCATGAATATTCAAGATCAAGCTCCTTCAACCCTCGTTTCGCGTTCGTGATACAAAGACAGAATTCAAGCTCAAGAGCCCTGTCAAATCAAACTCCCAAAGACCTCCATCAAATCCAAAGATCGAAGGCTCTTCAAAGTTCATGATTTAAGATCAAGTCAACAAAACTTGAATCGTCTTCATCAAAGTCCGTGATTCAAGATCAAGTCAACGACCTTTGAACCGTTTTTAAGTCAAGCTCAACTGATTTGAGATTAAGTCTCTGAGACCCTCGCATCAAGATCAAGTCTTTAAGACTCTCGCATCGTGTTCATCGCTAAGAGAAGAATCAGAGGATTTTTTTTAATAGATATTGAAACCACTTATTATTTTCTTTGTAATTTTTTTTTCAAGAATACAAAATTTGTTCATACAGCTATCATTTTTGATTTTTTTTCCTTTTTCTTTCTTATCTTTCTTTCTTTTTTTTTTTTAAGTTTTAATTTAATTAATTAAATTATTTTATTTATTATTTAATTAAAAATATCTATTAATGAAAAAGACCAAATTATTCTCAACTATTCTATCAATCCACAGTAAAATTTGAATATAATGCCCTTAACTATTCCATAAATTTTCATACAATAATTTGACTATAATGCCCTTATAAAATTTAGAGAATTCCAATTGTATTGCTATCGATATTTATTAAAATAACACTGTAAATAAAATTACAGTCTTTTTTATAGCACTTTAAACCTTCGTAGTACTTCAAAATTATATTTCCTTCTTTTTTTTTTCTTTTCAATTTTCTTTTATTGTCATAAAATACTTCTTGTTAATCTTTATAATTTTTACATTTCTAACTTTGGAAAATTTAGGATGTGACAGTTAGTCTTTTAGGTAATTTAACAAAGGTGGAAATATCTACTGTAGGCCACCAGACCTCTTATCAGAGTTAGGCCACCGGCTCCCAACACCAGGCCTCTATAGGGGTGAGCAAAACCGATTCGGTTCGGTTAACTGAACCAAAAATCGGTTTGGGTTCAAAATTGAATGTAAAATTTATGAACCGAAAACCGATTTTGGTTCTCACAACCAATGAAACCCTTTTCGTCTTTAACTCTAGCAAGCAGATCTTGTGTCTTTATCTTCCAGTCTTCTTCTTCTTCTCAGAGTTGGTTGTCTTGAGCATTGCCTCCACCATTTCTGAAATTGAAGAAAACAAAACCAACAGCACAACAAAAGGTATGAACTTTGCATACTACTTCTCGATTTCAATTTTTTTTTTCTATTTATGGATCGAATAATTTGTTTAGGGTTAAGGATGAATATAATGTTGATGAGGACGATGATGTTATGATTGATTTTAAGCCTTTCGCTCCTTTTGCTTTCTCTGTTAAGCCTTGGAATCGCTCATCTTCTTGTGGTAATGGTTTTCTGGTTTCTTATTCTTCATTTATTTGCAAATTTCAGTAGCTTTCGTGTTTGATCCAAGTTAGCTTCAGATTTCGTATAATATTCTTGTTTTAGGGAGACTTCATACTATTTTTTCAGGCTTTTGGTAATTAAATTTGTATATTTTTTATTTTCTGTTTTTGGAACTGCTTTAGATAAAAGTTCTGTTTCTTGATTTTTCCAGTATTATTTCTAAAGGCAGCCTTTTTTTTTTTCCCCTGAAATATATATGTAAATACTTAGGAGCCATAGGAAAATAAAGAAAATGGAGGTAGAAGCTTTTTTCTAATTTTTCTAGAACTAGGAAGGGAAAATAAGAAATTTCCTTTGTTTGCAGTTATGAATTCTTTGTTGGCCATGAATTTGTTCTCGCAAAACATAGAATTAGACTTGTATGTTTTATAGAGTAGTGCTGATCCTTATTAGGAAATATAAAAGATAGAAAATTTCATATTTTTTTAAACAAGAAAATTTGTAAGCAATTAAGTTCAAAGGGAGTAGGTTATAGTTCAAAGGGAGTAGGTTATGTGGTAATCATATGATATAAGATGCATTAAAATACCATTTTTGTCTTGAAAACTTTTTTGTTTCTAAGGATTTTGCTTGTGGTTTTGTTCTTATTTGATTTCATGAGGGAAAAAAAAGTTTTGTTGAATGATTTTGTCCTCTCTTTATTGTTATGATTCTTGCCTTGTTATTTTTTTTTTTTTCGCTTGATGATGATTTTGTTATATGATGATTCTAAAATTATTAAAGTGAAATTTGGTAAAGGTTTCTGATCTTTTTAATGATTGGATTGGTATAAAAGCGTATTATGGATTGAAGCCAAAGAAAAGGATAATTTTTAATCAACTATCTATCTTTTTTCACATAATTATGTGTATTCTCCATAGGCCCGTTTCTGTAAATTTTTGGATCCTGGGCGGAATATAAAAAATAGCCTTAACTCGTTTAAAAAATATATAATATAAAATTCAATCTCAAATTTTTTTATTAAATTAAAAATAGTAATTTATTACAGTCTAAAATATATTAAAAATATGTCGAAGCATAAAATGCCTATAAAAATATTGTTTTCGAGCATTTTTTTGATGCAAATCATTGAAGATAGTATTAACATCAATGTTTTTCAATATATTTTTCTCAATACATAACATACCATGTTCATTCAATCTTTCTTGTGATATTATTGACCTCAAATAATTTTTTAATAATTTCAACTTTGAAAAACTTCTTTCTGTAAATGCTACTGTCATAAGCATTGTTAATATGATTCGATAAGCAATTAAAATATTTGGATAATAATTTACAGTTTTGACAAACTCAAGAATCTCGAACAATGACACTAACACATTTGGCAAAGTACTTTGTAATAATTTAATTTCAGAAAAAAGTCATCTACATCAAAATTAGATAAATTATGATGAGAAATGTAGTCTTAAAATTATTACAATATTTTTTTAATTGATTTTCATGCAATGACTTTAACCTCATAGAATCAAGTATCAATCCAAAATATCTTTCAAAATCTTTATCAGATAAATGTTTAGGCAATATTATATGACACTACAATTACTACATAAGTAGAAAAGAATAATAGCACCTTAAAAAGAGAAGATTATCCTCTGCGTAAGCAAATAAGTATTTATCTTACAAGTTCCAAAGTTCAACTTCAAAATTCCTGAAAAACAATTATTAACCACTTCAGTAATAACCAAAATTAATTAATAATATAATAAAATATTAATTAGCGGCAAGTAACATATCACAAGTAATTCGACATGACGGAAAACAACCTATTATGCATGACAATGATGTATGAAATAAATATTTTAAAATATATTCAGAATGTTTAAAATTAATTTAGAAACTTAATTAAATCAAATTTCATATTAATACTCATATAAAAGCAAATTTAAAAAATTTGAAGTTAAAGCCTTCAAAATTTATTCAAACAACCCCCTATTTTGGAAATTCACATAAAATAATTTTTGTGAAAAAAAATTCTGAAAATTTTAGGGAATAAACTTCAATACTAAAACATAATTTCTGTAAAATTTCAAGTCAAATAGAGACCAATAAGTCCCTCAAAATAATTGTGCAATCAAATTGATCCAGCCAAGATATTCAACTAATAGCAGTTTGAAAAATAATATTTTATACCTATAAAAATAATCTGAAACTGTTCTAAATATTCTTTACAAATACTAGACATGCATATAAACAACATACCAAAAATTCAGATTAACCAGATTTTTATAGAATTAAATAAAATTTGTCAAAATCTATATTTGACAAAAGTTTAGCCCTAACCTCATACTTCACAAAAAATTTTATGGGCCCTGGGTCGGCGCCTCTTTTGTCCCTGTCCAGGGCCGGCACTGATTCTCCACTTTGATATATAATTTTTCTTATATTTAATAGGATGTGGATGCGGAGGCCTCTGCCATGGAAGTTGAACTATGATGATAATTTCTTTTAGAATGCTTATTATTGAACTTTGTGCTTATTATTCTTATTTTAATGTTGTTCAATTTGAACTTGTGCATGGTTTGTTGTATTGCTTTATTAATACTATTTTAAATTGTTATTTGTAGATTTGTGTATGAGTAATTATTTTAAAATTGTTTAGATTTAAGGTTTTAAAATTCTATCGAGCTCTTAACGAGCTTGAGCGGCTTGAAAATTATCAAACTCACAAGCCGAGCTTGAGCTCAAATTAGCGCTCGTCAAATAAATGAGCCGAGCTCGAACTCAAATTCGAGCTTGTCAAATAAATGAGTTGAGCTCGAGCACGCTAGTGTTTGACTCGGCTCGACTCGTTTACAGCCCTACTGATAGGTATATAAATATCAATTTCATATTTTATATGTTTGGCAAAAATGATATTTATATAAATCATATTTATATACTAATATGTATATAAATATCACATTTATATACTAATAGGTATATAAATATCAAATTTACATTCGGTTTGTTTATCAAATTTATATTCAGTTTGTTTAGTGAAAATCAAGTTTATATATTTATATGTATATAGATATTAAATTTATATACTTAAAGGTACATAAATACCGAATTTGTAACTGATGATGTCATGGTGAAATTCAATGTCAAATTCATTACTCAAGTAATTCCATTGACAATAAAGCAAAACTTTTAGTGCTGAATAGTTATTATGACTTGAAGATTCGGATACGTCAATATAAAATAAATTATAATTATAATTCTACTAAAAGAGGACATCAATTATGCTTTGTGGATATCCGCAGTCTATACGTCAGGATTGGCAAGTGGATTTTCATCATATTAGTAGGACGTGTAACCTTGGGGTGGACGCTTTAGCTAATCGGGGAGTTCAGAAGGGGGCATCTGAAAAAGTTTGTTCGATTCCTCCTTTATGGTTAATCCCACTTTTACTCTGATTTGTTTTTATCTGTCTATTCCTTTTATTTCCTCTTGTGTCCAAAAAAAAAAAATTATGCTTTGTGGTCATTAGTGCAGAAGCTGCAGAACAAATCTTTGTAAAGTTCTGCAATTGTAAATTGGATAAAACCAATTTCAATTTTGAAGCGTGGAGATCTAAATTTATTCACGGGAGTTTAATTTTTAAGGAAGAAGACTAAGATGGAGGATAAAAAATATGAGAGAGATGGCATGGCAGATGCGGGAGGAGTAGAAGATGAAGAAGAAAACACGAGTAGTAGAATTGCTATATTGAATTTATTTACTTAGAAAGAATTAATTAAGGGCATATAAGTAATTTTATTTTGACTAAGGGCATATAAATAATTTACCAAAAAAAATCTGTTATTATTTTAATTTTTGAAAGTTATAATTAGAATTATATTTTAAAATAATTACACATCATCGCTTAATTTAATTGTATGAGAATTTTTTAATTCAATTCAATGTGTAATGTTTATTATAATTTAGTGTATGTAGAAAAATTAAAATCGAACACTCTCATTCTTTTGGCGGCACCATCTCCTTTTTTTAATATTCATAACTTGAGTATGAATTTATGAAGGTCTTAAATTTTAAAATTTGGACAAATTCCTAATTCTTTTTCAGATCTATAGGAAGACATTTTAGATTTATATGAAAGCTCAATGATCGGAATAAATATTGTTCACCATATAATAGAGTGTGGTCTTTTATGTGAATATAATAGGGGCAGCTATCCTTTTAGAAAAATGGACCAAATTTTTTTTTATTAAAGTGATAGAAGAATTATCACCGAGCATATAAATCAACACTGATCAAATGGTCGTAGATTGTTCTATCTCAAGCAAACATCTATTTTGTTAAAAAAAAAAAAAATCAAATGGTTAAATAAAAAACTAGAAAGATTTCAGACTTTTATTCAAACTGAAACTAAGAAACAAAACTAACAAGGAAACTAGAATTGTCATTGTAAAATAATATGAAATGAGGTACAATTAGGGCCTTGCTTGGAAAAAACTATTATCAAATGAAAATCACATCTAAACCAGACAAACTATATATTTTAAACTTGGAAATAAATATGAGCAGACATCTGAGTGACAAATTGTACCGATGAGATTTTGCAAATTTTAATTAAAGGCACTGCGGTGCCTAAACTAAGTAAATTCGATCCAAATCTAACAAATTCGATTACATGCTGTAAAATGAAACCCATTTGAAAGATTAACAAAAAGGTAATAAAAAGTCTGAACCAACAAAGAAACATTGTCGAAAACTTTATTAATTAATCATATTAATTATGCAACATTGACTCACTAACAATGATACACTTGATATAATATGAAACTTTATGCCATACACAAAAGCAGCACCATTATGACCGCCGCAGGCGGTGGTAAACAGCTGCAAATTTATTCTGACATATGGCATATCAATTACAAGACTCATCTATATATGGATATGGATACTACAGGCACACAAACACTTTTCCTCTTTCTGCTTAAGGGTAACCATAATCCTCTCCTCCTCCGTGTCCAGACCCCGACCCTGACCCTGACCCACTTCCATGACCCGACCCATTTGCACCCCCATCTCCACCCCCTCCGCCTCCTCCTCCACCACTGCCGCCTCCACCACCACCTCCTGCTCCTCCTTGTCCTCCTCCACTTCCATGTCCAAATCCTTTCCCCCAACCACTTCCATGTCCCCTTCCTCCAACTCCTCCACCACCGCCACCACCTCCACCACCACCTCCACCTCCACCACCACCACCTCCTTTCCCACCACCAGCCCCATGCCCTGAACCAGAGCCATGACCCGAACCTGAACCATACCCACTACCATAATCAGAATTAGCACCACCGCCGCCGCCGCCGCCGCCCTCACCTCCACCACCACCTCCACCACTACCATCTCCTGCTACACCACCATATCCTTCACCACCTCCAGACCCATAACCTTTACCATAACCAGAACCAGAGCCAAGTCCTTCACCGCCACCCCCGCCACCTCCTTCTCCTCCTCCTCCACCACCACCTCCACCACGAAAAGCCCTTGAAGACCTAGCAGCAAAGCAAAGGTCAACAAGAAGCAAGGCCAAGAATGCAGCTCCTAAGAATTTCGAGCATGCCATTATTTTCAAATTCCTAAAACTTGAGTGTGTGTTAGTGTATGTAATGTGTATGTATACGTCACTTTTGCTTGTGAAGAAGCTTTGGTGAGTAGAAATGCTTGAGGTGGCAACCCTATTTATAACAATTCTCAAGGTGAATTGCCCTTCAAATGTTTTTTAAAATTCCAGTAGCTTCTTTTTTTCTTTATTTCCTTTTTCTTGAGAAAGTAGTAAAAAAAAAAAAACTCTGATTAATTTATACACAAACTACAAAAATAAGCGACTCATTATATATTTTTTTTAGTCTGCCATTTTTTGCAAATTATCTAGGCTCGACTTGTGTCACACACCTTACAGTAGTGGGTGTATAGGTGTTAAACTTGAGATATCCTTAAATGAATTTAAACTATTTACCGCTTTGACCAACTCTGTTGATAATAAGCAATTTATTATTAAACCTTAGTACATAAAAAAAATATTAAATTGTTTATTAAACCACTCCATGTAAGTATCAAATTTTATGATCCACACTATATTATAGTATGTACAAAATAAACAATGTAAATTATTTCATACATAGATATAAAATTTTAAAATATTATCTAAAGGTGTATTATAAATTATCTGTTATATTTTAATTTAAGAGGAATTCATTAAAAATTTGAACTTTTTTAAATTTGTGACGAGACATGTATGTGTACCGAATTGTAAGGTGTAAGAAAGAGCCTCTTGATTGGGTTTAGAAAATTTTGGTAATGTTGCATTTTTTCCTACCTGGTGTTTTGTTACCATCTTTATAATTAAATAAAATTTTTCTATGTTGATATAAGAAAAATAATTATGAATATGATAGCATAACTTTTTATTTTCAAATGAGTTGGATTTAGTAATGTTGAGTTGGACTAACAGTATTTAGTATAAATAGCCTTACGAAAATATATTACATGGTTAGATATAAAAAGAATGAGCATTAAGTTTAATATAATTTGACCAATTTTATGTAAAATTAATTCACAACTATTTTAATATATTTCATTATAATTCATATGTGATTGAATATCATTATATTATAGGTGCGGATACATGCCAACCCTAGTGTGCCAGTTCATCTTTCTATTTTTTTTCATTCATGAGCCTCACATCAATTTTTTTTTTTTTTTATGCAGTGTAACGCTCATTTGCATTCTATAATTAGCATATTATTATAATTAGTGTATTATTATATTTCTATGTACCGTATAACTGAAATTTTAAAATTATCAAATTAATAATAATTAGTTGATATTGGGTGGAATCTTTTTTGTGGAGAAAATACGTCTGCATGCATAAATAACAAAAGAACAAAAATTTGATAGCTTGTATTTTGGTATTTTGGTTTAATTGGTTTAGGTGGTGGGGAGAGGGGCGGCAGCGGTGGTGGTGGACCGGTGGTGGTCGACACTTTGGTTCCTTGTTTTTGAATATATAAGTTAGGCATTCTACTTTCTGGTGAATACAGAAAGGTGTCTTTATAAAAATATAGGAGTAGTGGCATATGTTTGCACATCCACTTTGTGTCATTCTTTTCATATTACAAACTCCGAATGACTTTTATTTTTATATGAAAGTTCAGTTTATTTGGTAATATTTTAATACTTATTTGCCATTAAAATGCAAAACAAACACTTGGTTTACTTGCTCAATTTCCTGGGATGTGAGTTTGTAGGGATGTTATTTCTTAAAAAATACCCGTAGTTCAATTTATGAAGAGAAAATGCCTATATTAGGTGTTCGATTTACATGGAAAATTTTCTTTTTAGGAAAATTAAAATTTGAGTGGAAGTGTTGATTGATACTTAAATCTAACTAGTATGGACTCTAATCACAAAAATTTTCTCTCTAATTCCTCTAAACTAAGAGATAAAATAGAAAATTTTGATAAAAATCCATTCTCCTTAATTTTTTTCTTTTATTTTTCTCTATTTCTATAGAGAGTATAATTTAAATGTATTTGTTGTTAAAATTAATTTTATGAAAAATTAACATATTTTATAGGTAATATTATAATTTTTTCCCTATATTTTACCATAATTAACTATGTGCAAAAATAAACTATTTTATCCTTGTGTCTTGCTTTCGTTATACTATTATGAGCATTTCTATATCTGTCGCCTCTCGCGGGCGAGAGATTTGATATTTTTTTTAAAAAACTTTTCTTTTCGGACTTACATCGCAGATTATCTGTACTGAGTCCTGATATCAGTTTCAGTAGATTGCGGTTTACAGAATTCGACTCTATATTATAAATTTCATCTGACTGCAAATTTAACGTTTTTATCATTTTATGTTTAATTTGCAATACAGAGTCAAATTCTACAAACTGTGAATCACTGAAATTGATCTCGGAACTGAATATAAACAATCTGCGGTGCAAATGGGAAACAAAAATGAAAAAAAAAATTAAAAATTCAGCTTTATTCTACTATTATTTCCTTCCATATAAATTCAGCCAATTCTTGTTAAAAAGTAGAGTGAATTTACTATTTTAACTTTGGATTATTATTTTACTATTTTTAGAAAAAAAAATAAAATGAAAAAGAAAAAAGTCGTATGTCGCCGTTCAATCGTACGTCGTTGCCATTCGAAATTGATCAACTGGAGCGATGGAACTAGACGTCGAATGGATTTACAGAAAGCAGCGTAGTTGAGTGGAACAGTGGCAACAGTTCCACCATTGGCTCTAGATTTCCGACGGTGGCTGAGAGAAGTTGTAACACCCCAAATCTGCCTTACGAATAAGAAAAAACTGAGGTGTCACGTGTGTCCTTCGATGGTACCCAGAACTTATTTTTATTATTTTAAATGACAATTACACCAATAAATATACAATATAATAAACTACAATAGCAATTTCATAATTACCCTCAATTATAATTTTACAGTATATGCCACACTACAACTTGGTCAACCTCTGGTATCGCTCTGCTTTACTGGTTCTTTCTTGACTTCTGCTTCTAACACCTACAAGTTAGCAAATACTAACTTGCTAAGCGCTTCGCTTAGTGGATACTTTACACAAACATTTTAAATACTACATATCAAGTTTTCACGTCATTATATT
>CATIWJ010082701.1:0-13079 GCA_949640765.1 Croton laevigatus | reverse complement strand
TTGACTTTACAGTTTTTGTTCTATTTTTTGGGTAACCAAATATTTTGATAATTTTATTTTTTCAACTTCCTAATTTTCTTTGGAAAAAAATCCCATTTTATTTAACAAAAACGTCATTAATTTAATTTTAATTTGATTGAGGGAAATGGAGCTAAAACCAGAAACCCTAAACAGTACACCTAATTTTAGTGATTAACTTGGAAATGGATAATACACTAATATCATTAAAAGTATGACTCGGTTAGAAAAAAAATATTAATATCATGAAAATGGAAAAAAAATATTAACTTCTCTTTTATTTTCAATGTATTTTAGCGGTAGTATAATTTGAACTATGCATCCTTATCATTTATGCATTAATAATATTGTTATTTTGTTAATTTGAGTACACTATATGCTCTAAATTTGATTTATAGAAGTTTTAGCAAAAAAAGTGCGCCTCGCCTCCAAAAAGTGCGCGCCTTCGCGTTGCGCCTAAGTTTCAGGGCCCTTTTGCACCTCGGTGTGCCTTGTGCCTTGTGCCTTTTAAAACTAAGATCATACAATTATCAATCACACAACAAAGACTTTCTCATCCTCCACATAAGCAATCAGTTCAATTGATCAAGTATACATGATTAGAAGTAACAACTCAAAATTAAATAATGTAGTTACCTTTGTTCTTTCAAAATCCTTCATGGCAGCTTCTTCTAAGAAATAATGTTCAGGTAATTCCACTTCCGATAGCAACATGCAAATTTACTATAAAGTGAATTAAAAACAAGACTCAGAAATAAATTTGTTAGCGACAAAGGACAAAAGATCCTAAATGCAAATAGATAATTCAAAAATATTTTTACTTACCAATAATTGAGGATTTACAAATGCGAAATTCCTATTCTCTCTCTGGAGTAATCTACAGGAAGATGGTCTCAAATAATGTAAAGATTGAATTTTCAAAATCTATAGATCTTTTAAAAAGCTACTAACAAAAAGAGGAGATGAGAGTTAAAAATCTTAACTGTATCATTAAACCAAATTGACTTGTCTTTGAAATAATCTAAGTCACGCTTTCTAAGAGACCTAAAGCCAAATTGATTTGCTTTCACGGTCCAACTATCAACAATAAGATAGAAAATTAGGTAACAGCATCATATTCTTATTAAATAAATCCAACAACAGTCAACTTACTCGACAGGAAGCCCATTGATGCAATTTTCCACAGAGCCAGTCAATTTTTGCTCATCACAATTTGGTGGTGTTGCTTTTTTCAGGAATTGCAAATTGTCCAGCTTGAAAACATTTAGCGTTTGTTTTGGAAATTTTTATACAATTTTTCCTAGTGCTTCTTCCTATGCAATAATAATTCAAAGGAAAATATCAAAGTCAAATATAAGCAAAGCAACACATTAAAATTTTTACATTTTAGGCTAAATCTTTATAACATACAAATCTAACGACATTCCCTTTGCTTGATATGATCTACACTGATTGGCCTCCATTCATTCCCTGCTGCGATGGCAGCTCCTATTGCTGCTTCTGTTTTTGCTCCTGTGGCAGCTTATGCTTTTGTTTCGTTTCTAGAACTGGTCCCTTTCTTTTCTGCTTTCGAACTTTCTCTTTGAGTGATTCAAATGGCCTATCTTGAGTAGTCTGGTGCTTCTCAGTGATTCTGCATCTCTTTTTTTATACTGGTTCAATTCCAGGAATCTTTTGTGTATTATGCTGCTTTTGAACTTTCTCTAGAGGGGGAACCATAGGGCCTTAGATTTAATGGTCTTTGTGATCCACTTTGGTTGTTTCTTCTGTTGCTGTTCATCAACAGCAGCAACGTTATCCATATAAACGTTCACAACCCCAGTCTCATTCACATCATCCACATCATCCTGTTTCTGCTGCTTCTGTGGAAGCTCCTGTTGCTGCACCTGTGGCAGTTGCTGCTCATCCACAGAAGAAGCCTCATCCATATCCCGATCATCCTTGTCCTGTTGCTGCTCTACATCTTCATTTAGCAGCCAACGTTGAGTCTGGATTTGATTTCTTGTATCCATGACATTCATCAAAAATTTCTTTTCCCATAACCTCCAGTAATCTTTTGCTCCTTTTCCTAATACATAAAAACAGAGAAGTGAGACTGATTTATTTTATAAATTAACAAGGCTAATTAAAATTTTTAACCATTCCAAAATAAGAAAAAATGCATTGAATATGAACATAAATTTTGGCTCCAAGACTTCAAATATCAAACTCACATTAGCAATTTAAATCCTAAACAGTTAACTCGTTTGCTCCAACAGACCAAAACTGATTGTCACTGAGTAACAGAGAGAAAACAAAAAGCACTAGGCTTTAATACCATGTAAACTGAAGTCCAACTGAATTATTGTGCATATTATTCACAGAGAAAAGGGATATATATATATGTACATAAAAAAGGGAAATATGTATTGTAAACTATCCCTATAATCAAGCCTATACAGTTAATTGATTCCTAAGATCAAAAGACTAATATACAGATGATTTAGTAATACAAAGTAATTTTCAAACAAAAGCAAACTTTACCTTTTATTCCTTTACAAAATAATAAAACTTTTTTCCTGAATGCTTTTGACTTTGACCTCAGCCAACTTTTCATTCTTTTTGTTGCTCCCTGGAGAGCTCAAATTGTTTGCGGCTAACATAGGGCTCATGGAAAAGGGCACACCCCAGATTGAATATTGGTATTATTGCGAATTTCATTTTCTTTTGATTTTGGTAATGGAGTGGCATACACTTGAAAGTTTTCTCATAGGGGTTCAAACAAATGTCATTCTGAATATACATCAAGCATGCATTAAATTATGAACTTTTCAAAGTATTTATAGAAAATTAGAATAAGAGTAGTGATAGGAACCTTACAAACTTCAAGTTATTCAAGCACTCGGTTATTTCCACAAAGCGTGCATTAGGATATGTATTTTTCAAAGTATTCCATAACTTGTTAGCCCATTTACAAACCGACGGAAATGAATCAGTCTGGTTATGCACATTATATAGCTTGCATAAAGGCCTGATATATTGAAAAGCAAAAGCCTGCAAAATAAAATATAAAATAAATGTCTTGATTTGAATATAGTTTAAAGCAAATATTGTTCAAAGTTTTCAGTCAATGTACTTACCATTAGAGCAAACGTACATCCTCCAATGCCAGCCTTGCTCTGCTTTGAATATTTAGAAATGGTGTTGTTCTTAAATTGGAACAAGCTCTTGCGAATTTCCACCAAGGCAGTTTCTCACCATGCAAAGCTCTTAATCTCATCAACATTTGTTACAAATTTTCCATATATTGCTGTTACTTGACTAGATGAGTTCGGAAAAACAAAATATCCTAGTAAATATAGAACAATAGCCTTAATCCTAAGCTCCAAAGGATAACTATAACCATTTCCATTTTTGGCGGTGGCAATCTCCTTTAGCTTGTCCAACTTTAATTCCTTCCCTTTTTGAACAACTTCAATGTCTGGAAATATTTCATGAGCTATAACTTTCCCATCATTTTTTTCTGTTATAAGTGGTATACCCACAATTGGCAAGCCAATGATATTTAAAACATCTCTCAAACCAAAATATAATTTAACGTTGCCATTGGAGCCGAAAGTAAATATCTGCTTCTTAGAATCATAATTTGATGCTAAAGCTTCAATCAAATACCAATAATGTCTGCGCTCAAGTTTAGCCAACTGTAGCAGGTCCTCAAATCCACTATCTTTCAAGACTTCAAGCATTTCCTCACCAATATCAAAATTGTCAATAGCTTTGGAGCGTGCATGAACTTTTCCCAAAAAATGATCCTGCAATTAAAGTAAATGACATTAACCCGATACTGGGTAAGCTGGGTTAAATTATAACTTCAATTAATAAAAAAAAAAAATTAGTCACGAAACTTACTGGGAATTTCTCTTTCGGGTTTTTTAACAGCTCGTTTTTCACTCAATTTCTTTGCCATTTTAGTATCTCTTGCTTTAGTAAAGCGGGATGAAGAAAAGGAATTCTGCCGAAAAAACTTAAAAGCCCTTAGTGTATGTATGAAACCCACAGAAATAGCGGGAAAACATAAACCTTCTCAATTTCCATCATACGAAAGGTTTTTACATTAACCAAGCCCTTAGTATTTCTCATTTATAAGAGTTGTTGAAAAAAATTTTTCCAATCCATAAAAAAAAATTACCGACTTAAAATTAATTTCTCAAAGTAGTAAGAAACTTCAAACTGAAATATGACGACGTTCGATCGATTAAAAAAAAAAAAATTCCCAACTTAAAATTAATTTCCCAAAATAGTAAAAACTTCAAACTGAAATACGACGGCGTTTGGTCTTCGCAAAACTCTCCATTGCCATATAAGTATCTCTCAGCTCAATCAGCTAGCTCAAACCCTAGTACTCTAGTTTATTCTCAAATTGAGTACTCCTATCACCTTTCCTTCGTTGTCTATACCCTTCTCCTTTCTTCGATTTTGTTTAATTTTCACAAATTTCTGTATCTATTTTGAAATTGATATCCCGGTGATGAGAAATTTAGTAATCTGAAAATGTTCATGAGACAAATTCATATTCTTTTTTTTTTTTCAAATGGATGCTCCCTTTTTTTGAGGTTGAGGTACCATATCATGGTTTCATGTACCAGGTTGAATTTGGGCGAAATGCTGAGGGATATCTATCTAACTTCTTCTTCCCCACCGAAAAAAGATGCAATTTTTGGTAAGAAAGTGAAATAAAATATTTCAAAGAACTTGAAATCTAAAACTTTATTGTTGTTGTTTAAAAGATCTTTTTTTTTTTTTTTTTTCAAAGCTGTGTTTTTGAATTTGGAAGTTATAATTTGGATTTTCCTTTTCCCCCCATTTTGTGATCTTTTCAAAATTTTAAGATTAATTTTTTTTATGGGATTAATTGTAAACTAACAAACTTTATTTTAAATTTTCTATTTTTTTTTTTGTTCAAATCACTGATCTTTAAGATATAGTTGAATTGTGCTATGGTGCTTTTGGTTTTGTTGCTTATTGATGTCAGAGGTTTGCTTTGCTGATTTGATTTAGGATTCTCAGTTGGGATTTAGTCATTATATTACTCAGTTAGAATAATCATATAAGTTTTCGAAGTTCCTTTGTGTTAGATATGAAATTAAGTTTGTTCATAGATTAAGCTTGTTCAAAGTAAGTTGTTCATATAAGTAACAAAAGCAAAAGGTAAAGTTAATTTGTTTACAGAATTTGGCTAAATGCAAGTTTAGTTGTAGTTTGTATCCTTTTGTGTTTTTGAATATACTTCATTTGCTTTTAAAACTTTGTAGAAAACAGAACTTTGCAGAGTATTGCATGTTCTTTGAAATGCAGGAAAGTACATATCAAGAAAACATTTCTACTGGGGGAAAATGATTCAAGTAGAGAGCAAACTACAGGTGATCTGAAGTGAAAAATCTTGGCTGCTTTGTGTTTCAGGATCACAGTATTTGTTCCTCATACACACTGAACTTGGGCAGTTGAGCCTGTTTTTTTGGTGAATGAGCAGTCAAGCCTATATATGTACTAGGTGATTGAGCTGTGCTTCTTGTGAGCTGCATTCTTTTCTCTGTCAGCGAACTCGAGCCTAATGCGTATTAGGCTAATGAGCTATAGCAGTTTGTGATTGAGGTTTGCTTTGGAAAAAGTTGGCTTTATAGCCTATACTTATAATGCTTCCATGGGAATAGAATTCAAAGACCGAAGATTCTCCTAGCAAGAACAAAGTTAAGATGGGAATCTGCATTTCAAGCATATCTAACCGAAGTGTATTAGGCTTGGTGAGGCCAGAAATCAAGAGAAGAAACATATCTCAGGATGACGAAGAACTCATCATTAGACTTCCTTGAACTTATTTGTAACCTGTACTTCATGTCTAGTCTCAAGTGATTCAGTCATTTGATTAGAACCAGACCTGATGATGGAGCAGCAGAATATATATTGCACACCGAAGGAAAAGCTTCAGGGTCAGTTTATACGTCTTTCACGTGGAATGAAAAGCTTTGGGGTCAGTATATGGGAAGAAGGGAAGGAACACGGCCAAACTCGAGCTCGGCTCGTTTAGGATTTCGGTGAGCTTGATTCAAGCTTTTTCTGTGAAGATTGAACTCAATTCATTTGTATATATGCAAGCTCGAGCTCATATCTGTTCACAAGCACTCCAATTTATTTACAGCTCTAGTCTCAAGTATTCAACTGATTTCCAGTGCTAAATTTGCTTATTCTTATAGAATTTTTCAGTGCTAAATTTGCTTATTCTTATACCAGTAAATATAGATTACAGTGATGAAGTAACAAATGTGTATATATATAATTATATGTATACTACATAAATGCAAGTTGCCCTCCTGGTACTTCTCTATTTAATACAAATGCTGCTAGTTTTACATAGATGCAAGTTGCCCTCCTGGTGCTTCTCTATTTAATACAAATGCTGCTAGTTTTGGCATCTGGATGATCATATGATCACTCCTGTGAAAAATTACAGTTTTGCTTGTTCTTGAAGTTGTTCCTGGTCAACATTCAAAGAATTCTTGGTTAAGTTGCAGTGTACTAAAGAATAAGAACAAAGGTTGATGGGGAAAAAATGTATAGTTTAGAAAGAAAGAACGCATGAAACCAATATGGTTAAGTCGGTTTGTACATCGGTTTTTTTTCTAATACGAACTTGCATATAGGCTCGAGTTTGCTGATAGAGAAAAGAATGCAGCTCACAAGAAGCACTGCTTGTTCACCTAGTACATATATGGGCTTGACTGCTCATTCACCAAAAAACAGGCTCAATTGCACAAGTTCAGCGAGTATGAGGAACAAATGCTGTGATCCTCTTACACGAAGTTGTAGGAAAATACTTGGCCTTCAACGAGAGATTTTGGATTGGTAATCAGCCTCCAACCATGTTTACCAAGAAGTGCAAGATTAAATTCCCTCAAACACTCAAAGCCAAGACCCCTTGCACCTTTTATTCGTGCCATTCTATCCCAAGCCATCCATCTAATACCTCTTTCGCAATAAATCCATTATCCCACCAAAAACATGACTTTACCCTTTTAATTTCTTGACATATAGTCTTAGGTAGTAAAAACAACCCCATTACATAAGTCGAAATTGCTTGAAGAACAATTTTCAAAAGAATTTCTTTGCCTGGTCGTGAGAGAGGTCTTCCTTTCCAAGAGTTCAAATGCTTCCAAACTGTGTCTTTTACATACAGAAACACTTTTTTGTTTCTTCCCACATGTGAAGGAAGTCCTAAATAAGTCCCAAGTGTCTATTGCTCCTCAAACTCCAATACATTACAAACGGCTTGCCTAATATTAACAGGAGTGTTCTTGGAGAATGAAATTGAAGACTGCCAGATGCATATTCATATGTAGCATGAATCTGCTTCAAAACTTGAGCTTCATCAACATTCGCTTGAAAGAAAACTAAGTTATCATCTGCAAAGAAAAAGTGTGAGATTGACGGACCCCCTCTTGAAATTCTTCCCGCGTGTAAATAACCATTACCGGCAGCTGAATCAACTTAGACAAACCCTTTGACCGCAAGAGATATGGGACAATGGATGGTCTCCATGCCACAAACCACGGCTTGGAGAAGTAGGACCAATTTCAATTCTATTTTACAATACCCAATACTTGACCGTTGAGATACACTACAAAAAAAAAGGCTATTTGCTATGGAACAGTTTCATAGATCCATAGCAAATATGGGTTTGCTATGAATTTGCTACAAATTTGTGACGAACATGATCCGTCACTAAAAATAGTGTCGCAAATGTGATACTGTCGCAAATTAGCGACGGATTTGCTACGTCCAATCCTTTGCAAATTTGGCACTCTGATTTCGGGGGTATGGCTGCCGTCGCTACGTCCAATCCTTTGCAAATTTGGCACTCTGATTTTCGGGGGTATGGTTGCCGTCGCTCTGATTTTCACCAGTATGGCAGCCGTCATAAATCCTTTGCAATTTCATCACTAATTCATTGCAATTCATTGGCAAATTCATATAGCTATTTTAACTTCCCGCCATTAACTAGTGTGTATGAAATTGTACTAATTGGTCGCAAATATGTAGCAATTTCACCTCTATTTGGTCATAATTACGTAGCTAATTGGCCACAGAAAATTTCGTAGCTAAAAGACCATCGCAAATTCATATATAAAGCAAGTCCGTAGCAAAACGGTTGCAGTTTGGTTGGTATTTCGTAGCAATTTGATCACTAAGTAGCGTCTACTATTGTTTTGTTCATAACAGATATAGTCATTCCTACATATGGAATGTGCACCTGTAATAATTTATCAATTCAATTACTAAAATCTAAATCCACACCTAAATTTCTAAATAATTTTTCATTGATATTAATGAATAGTTAACAAAACATAATAAACAACTCATCATAGTTAATTCTAATAAGAGACTTCAAAATTTAAAAGTATCAACATATTCTAATTTTGATAATTAAAATGTAACACGAAGTGACAAAGTATTTTGCAAAACTTGAGGATTTGAATGTAGAGTATACACTTGATGTTCTCGAAGAGGATACAAGACTGCTAGCCACAGTGATGAAATCTCCTTGATTTGTGAAGTTACTGTCATCTTCAATCCCCTGACTCCTCATTTTCTGTCAGAGGAAACAAAGTTTAAAACTCAGTATTTGGTCATAAAGGTCTACTTCAAAGGAAAAGACTATTCATTAATAGGAAATTGATCAATTTTTATGAAAATTAATTCTAATTGGAATAATTTTCATAGACAAAAAACTACCAAATATAGACTAAAAAATGATTACCCTGACAAGAATTAATTACCTATTGTGAAATGCCCCAAAAGGGTTTTATTTGACTTTGTTTTTAAATGTAATGGGTTCTCATAGAATCTCAGCTTCAGAGCCTGCATCTTTAATTGCATTCTTGATGTCATCATCCTAAATTAGAACAAAATTTTATCAGACATCAATTTACACAATAAACAGTATATGGATTCAAGTATAAGCCAAGCAGTTTATTGATGCTAACAAAAAGAAGACAAGCATGAAAAAAGAATTCTCACAATCATGTCATAGTTCTGTACAATCTGCAATCTCAGTAGCTTCCAATAGAAGTTCCCGACAAACGTCAGAAAACTTGGAAGTAGTTAAAAAAAAAACCATCAAATTTAAATAAAACTAGTAAATACAAGTATCAATAGAGAGGAAAGGAGAAAAAACTGTCACTGATTTTCAAGAGAACCTCACAGTTCAATTATATTCACCAGACAAGATATCGTTGTCTAAATGAACATGTAATTCGAGAACCAAACGTTGCAAACATTCAGCATCCGTTTTATACAATAATGTGCAGATAAGATAATTTCAATACCTTAGAACCAGCCATATTAGTTGAGTGAAGAATATTTGTAAGCTCCTTTAGGAGGGTGGCTTCCTTCTCCTCACTCTCTGTCTTGAGATTGGAGATTGTCCATTGAAGATAAGATGTATTCATCTGCAAACAGACACACCACATAAATGTAACAAAAAGTTGCAAACTTTATACAAAGGGGAGCATTGTAGGATCTTTAGCAGTTCTACTTCATTCCTCAAAATTCTATTTCAAGCATACTGATGGGCTATAATTGACTCTGATGTGATCATAATCTATTCAACTTGTCAATTCTAAGAAAACACCAAACTTAATTAAGCTCCTCTATAGGCTAGTTCAGTTACAATAAAAAAAGGTATCTATATAACAACAAAAATTATAGTATCTTTCTGATTTTTTTTTTTTTTTAAATTTGACAGGAAGTAATTAATCAACCAACAGTTCATATTTAATTTCATGTTAATTCACAAATTTCTAATCAAAATTTATTTACAGTATATACCAAAACAAATGACAAGTCAGATTCTGTCTTTCCAGTACCACCCTCTTCACTCCTAGATGATCTAATTGCGGCAGATCCAGCATTTACTATCAGCACGCATGAAAAATTTTCTATTTTCCTGCCTATTGACTGATATATTTCTAAAGTCAATACAAAAGCTACTTTTTTTTAACTAAACATGGAAAAATAAGTGATTAATGGGATCAAATGTTATCCATAATTATTATTAAAGCTACTCAAAGTCCAACACAACTAATAAACATCCAAGCAATTTCTTCCCATGCCGATATTTGCTATGGAAATTTGCTACAGAATATTTTCCGCCCCTAATTGCAACGAATTTGCAGCAAACTTTTAACGAATTTCTAATTATGCTTTCAAATTTTATTTCTGTCGCAAATTCGTAGTAGATCTACAGCTAATTTGCTATGAAGAACATTCCGTAGCAAATGCATGATTTTTTTGTAGTGACACAATCATAAATAAGTTGAACCTATTGTTGATTAAGCCCTACTGAGGAATAACATATCTATCACAAACTTCCACTCCATGTGGTCATTTGCCTTACTGATATCAATTTTTACATTTTCGGTTCGATTTTTTGTTTCCGAGCATTTTCGATTTTACTTCGGTTTGCGATTTTCGGTTCGATTCGGCTAACTGAACAAAAAATGCTCACCCCAAGTAATACACATCTCACTTGGAATACATAATTGCTTAATTCATCAATTTATCCAAGTTTAAGGTGTAAATTGGCCAAAAAAAAAAGTTGAAAATGGGCAAATTGAACATCACATATAAGTTTAGAGCCAAATTGGACATTATTCCTTGTACTAATACCATGTTTCTTGAATGCTAATTATTAAGTGCAATTAATGAGTTCCAAATCATTTATGAGGCCCAATGGGACGTTGTTTATGTGGGAGAAGCCTAGAGAATGATCCTGAATCCAAATAGTTGGGCTTATTTAATCCACATTTAGCATGGAACATATTAATGTGTTTAACTAATCTCAAGCATACTCTTAAAAAAAAAAAATCTGATCTCAAGCATTGCTAATTTTACAATTTTGAGCTTAATAAACCTAAGCTAAGGTCAGCCACTTGGTCCAACAATAAAAATGTGGTGTTTAAAATATATGTCTTCATTTGAATTTCAAAAACTCCATGATCAGATGAAAATTTGGTAGAAAAAAAAAGTAAAATTGACGGAAACGAAATCAATATTCAATTTGGTTCAATACAGTAAGAATCGATAAATTATCAAAAATCCAAGAAATTTACCTCTAAACCAACCTAAAACCTTAATTAATTACCATTATACAATTTAAAACGATTGGTCCTTCAATCTAAAACTTCATACATCAAAATCTAAAGTTATATTTTGTGAATTATGGATAAATAAAATGAAGCTAATGACAAATATTATTACTAAATCCATTAGTTTGCTATATTTACATTGGAATTTCTATTACATGTAATTTTTCTAAAGGCATAAAACAATAAAAATATAATACAGTATATATTTTTTGGCTTAAGAACATTGAGGTGAAACTCTTCCTCTATTTGCCAAATTAACATTAAGACATGAAGCTATAGCTCTTTCATCTTCTTCACTTCCTAAACTTATGTCTTGTAATAAAATCCCTTGACAAGGTAAGCTTTTGCTACAATCAAATTTCATGGCTAATTCTGATGCACTTGTTCCTCTTATGCCCCTGTACACTACATTGCTTACTTGCACAGCTGATTCCTGTCACAAATTAGAAAAATAAAATTAATTTAACAATAATAATAATAATAATAACAATAAAAGTGTTTTGGTAATAAGTTACCTGTTCTGGGCAGGCACTGTCTTGATCACAATAGTTTTGATCAATAATTATAGGATTTGTCACATTTTTCATAAGGATATTTTGGAATACTATGTTTTTGGCATACCCTGATCCTCCCTACAATCATGAAAATTAAACAAATTATTAAATGTATGTTTATCTAAAATAAATTAAATATTGTTAATTAAAAAAATGAAATGATTTAATCTAAAAATTTAGTAAAAGTAAAAATTTAATCAAATTATAGTCATAATTTTGAATTTATGAAAGAAAAAAAAAATTCCTTTCACCTAATAATTCATTCATAACCCTTTCTTTGGGTGCAATTTTTTTTAATTATTATGAATAATAAAAGTAAAGATTTCAATACTGAAAAGTAGAGACTAGAAAAGGAAAAATTGTTTATTATTACTACCATCACTACTCAAAAAAAGGCTCAATTATATTTTACATCAAAATTAGGATTTAGAAGCACAAAGATCATTATAATTTTGCAAATTTCTTTTTTTTTTTTTTTTTTAAGCCCACCCTCTCTTCCATGCACTTGACTATAGTTGGTAAGACTTTTAACAGAAATATACTACATCTCGAATTCGAAACCTGTTTAAACGAATTCAAAGTCTTAAGATGCTTTTTCTAATGAACTATTGACCTAACTAGACCCACCAATCCCCACCCAAATTTTAGGTTCATGGCTCTTATTGACCATATATAAAATCCTAGTCATTTCCCTCAAAAAAAGTAAAATGAAATGAAATAAAATGCTAGTCATGCGGCTTAAATTTAGGGAGTAAAAATGTCTTGTAATTCATGAACCATAACTAGTGACCAAATTGGAATTTAGACCAACTAAAGCATATTCAAATTTGAAAAACCCGTCTTATAATACACGCCAAAATATAATCTAGTAGCAAACAAATTTATGATCAGTCAAAACAACGACCCCTAATACTTTAAAAATATATAAATCTAATAATGCTCAAATTAAAATTTTGTAATGTGGTGGGTTACTTAAATATCTATTATATGTTGAAAATAGACCTTGTTAGGACAAAATATTAGTATTTCTAATGTATCATTAGCTTAAATATCATATTGATTTTCTTCATTAGTGACTCAATTGTAAGATGTAATACAAGAATGCATAAAAAGTGATGTTTAACCAAATTGGGTGGTTCATAACGAAATACGTCAAAGTAGTTAATCTCACCTGCCATGTTTTGATTCTAACTCCATTAGTCGTTCCTGAAAGTGTTGCTCTATTAACTAACACATTTGAAACTTGAGCTTCTGAATTACCAGCTCCTAAGCTACCAATACTGCATTAAAAAATATATAGTGTCAAAATATCAAATCTTAAACAAAT
>CATIWJ010082689.1:0-19354 GCA_949640765.1 Croton laevigatus | reverse complement strand
TTTGTTTTTTGGGTGTTTTAGCAAAACTATTTTCATTTTCCAAAACAAAAAGTTGCAACTGAATTTTGTTTTACGATTATTTCCCATCCTACATTTTCTCCATGCCTATATATTTTCTCTATATTTATAGGGCAGTATATGTGGATTATTTTTGGAAAAAATACATATCTATCATCCTTTTATTTTATTTTATTTTGATAAAAATAGCCCATTTTTTCATTATTTTCTTTATAAAACTAGCTACTTTTGAAGATTTTTTTGACAAAAATAACCGTAATAATCCTGTGCTCCTTTGCTAGAATTAGGGGTGAGCATTCGGATAATTTTTGACCGATTTTTAGCCAAATTAGCATATTAGGGAATTTTTTCCTTTATCCGTTTTGGCCGAATTAGAATTTTTACCCGAACTATTTGTTTAACCGAATTATACATTAATTTTGAATTACCTGAATTACACGATTTGTATATGCCTTGGCCGAATTAGAATAGATTAAATACCTGATTTGGCCGAATTAAAAATTAACATTTTTAGAACTAAATCTCAACTTGTTACAACAATGTTCCACTTCTCAATCCAGCTACAAAATAAATATTTAATCAAAATAAAACAAGCATCAATCTTATTCCCAAAATACATACGTCAAACTTATCTGCCAATGAAGTTCAATTTGCATCTATACGTTGAATACTGATAATAATGCAACCAAAGCATGATGATAGAGTTTAATGTGGATGGATCATAAATAGCTTTTGATTGAATAGCTTTTATGTCACGTCTCAAATAATAATTATGTGAACAGTAAAATTTAGAAAAGGATCAAATTATAAGTAAAAAAAAAATAATGATAATAAAATAAAATAATTTTCCAACATTCCAAATACGAATTAAAAAAAAAATTATAAGATTAAGATTTCGAAATAGGTCTAAAAAAAATTATCCATCCTCGGAACTCCCAGTAAAGAAATTACTCGGAAAACTCATTCGGAATAGCGGTGTGTAAAATTTTATCAAAAATAGATATTTTAGCATCTAACGAAAAATTTTGGAATAAATTAAACAAATTCGGAACGGTCACGTAAATTTTAAATAATAATAAATTAAGTGAAATAGAAATACAGACAGAATTAAAATGTAGCACCAATGTAAATTAGGGGCAAATGGGACAGTTATCATGTGATGGTAAAATGAAGAATTTGCATTAAATCAAAAGGCAAAGAGGTCTTTTCGCTAGAAGACGTTTTTAATAAGCAATAATTAATCAAAAGGAAAAAAAAATTTTAAAAGAAAGAGACAATTTGAAAATAAAATTATTGTGAAATAATAGAAGAATATGGAAAAAAAAAATTTATTATTTTCGTTGATAAACGAAAACAAACAAAGAAAAAATGGACGGAAATTATTGAAGAATGGAGGACCACTGTACTCACAAACATTAAGAAAAAAAATTATTGAGCTTCACGTTACAAAAGAAAGAGAGATACAGAGAAGAAGAAGCTCTACACAAATTCATCTCTTTTTCCTCTGCAAAAATAGAATTCTATAGCATTTTTATTACCCTTAATCAAACTTAGCAACCAAGGCTGGAAATCAACCTCTGAGAGTCCGATAATCAGTTTAGAGGCAAGAAACACCACAAATCGTCGTCGGAATCATGTTTTCCGGCCGGGTTATCCACGAAACCGAGAAAGAGACTCGAAAAGCTCAATCTCAGTTTTCTTCAATTCCAGCCACTTTCCGCTAGATTTGAGGCCACAAAACGACCGACAACGAAGATACAAACCGATCGGTACCTATCTAGCAGTCATTCGTCGCTGAAAATGTCATCAGCCGTCGGATCGCACGACCCGCGTAACAGACCCATCTGGAGGTTAAAGACGAGGTCTGATTCGAAGTCTGGTCCGATTAGCTGAGTTGATTCAGCATTTGGTTCGGTCAGCGTTCAAAACGCACGGAAGGGCTGCGTTTTGGCGAAGAATTTCGCCAGGGTCCTTAATGACTGAGGAAATTTTAGAATGGCCCCCCCCAAAGTTTGGACCGCGTTTCAAATATACCCTTCCGTTTCCATTTTTTTTAGATAATTGACCTTAAGCTTAATTTATCTTTTCAATTTAGTTTAACGGCTTAATAAATTAATTAATTTGAGTTTATTTTAAAAATTAAATATTTTTTCGGACCTAAATAAATTATAAGGATATTAAAACTAAGCCTAAAATATTATAAAATTTGTAAAATGAGTCTAAAATGGGTATAAAAATATTTAGAGACCTAATTATTAAAATGTGGACAATTAAATTGAGGACAATTAAAGAGAGACCAAATTAAAAATAATTATATGACAAATGGACTATTAGAGGGCTAAATTTATGGAAGATACCTTATGACTTTGATAAAGGACAGTCCGAGAGAAAAATTAAGGAGTAGGAACCGAAACGCAAAGAGACCGAGGTTTGATACTTTAACTTTGAAAAGTCTTTTAAATTTTATTTTGTGTTAATTATCATTTTTAATTTTTGTGGAGTTGTGATTTAATTTGGTTAATTATTATTACTTTAATTAATTATTATTTGTGATTTAAGGTAACATTTGTTGCTTTAATATTTTATAGATTGAATTATTTTCCGTAATATTTGATTAAAAGTATTACATTTTAGTAAATTGATATTTTTAATAATGTAAGTGATTTTATTTACAGTTATTTTATTAAAGTTATTTTAAATTCCGGAAACAAATGTTTTCGAAGAATTACATATATAGAACTAAGTTTATTTTAGGGAAATCGAAGTACCTAGAATAATTTAAACGATAATTTTTCAAAGTGAGTTATAAATAAAGAAAGAAAATTTTTATAAATTAGTAAAGAAAATTTAATATTTTATTTAATAAAATTTCAAGTGAAATTGTGCAAAGAGATTATTTTGATGAAAAATACCATAAATTTGAGATAGATATGTTTTTAATAAAAAATACCGTATTTATTAAAGATAAATATATTCTTGATAAAAATACAATAAATTTGAAATAAATATATTTTTGAAAAAAATAAAGTATAATTCCTATGAATATATTTTTGAAAAAAAGACGATGATTTATGATGAAAATATTTTTGATTTATGAGATGGATATTGTAATGGTGTTTATTTTTTGAAAAATGTAGTATACATTTTAGAATTCAGTAAATCCAGTATTCAGTAAATTTTATATTTAATAAATTCCTCGCATATCTAGTAGTTATTTTATGCTCTACTTAGGTTAAGTTGAACTAGTGAGATACAGGTATGATCATCATATATTGAGCAGTACTGCGAACAATCAAGTTAGATTTTGATACTCCAGCTATGATTGAGAGACTTCAAAATAGACTTTGGGTACTCCAGTTACGGCTGAGAGAAATACAGACTTTGAATGATTTAGATACGACCGTTAACATAAAAAAATAGACTTCGGTTAAAAATAGGAGGCTCTGGCTACAGTCTAGAGTTATCTGAGACTTCGAAAATACATACAGTAACTTTATCCTTGCGTTTACCTAAATGCCTAGTAGAGCTATCTAGACAGCAAAACTAAGAATAAAAGTAAATTTGCTTGGTTAATTAATTATTTTATTGAAAGTGGTTGAATTGGTTTATTTACCATTTCATTAAAGGTGAGTTATTAGACATATTCAGTATTTTATTAAAAGAATGATTTTGTGTCACATCCTAAACAAATGTCTACCTCGTGACCAAACGGTCACGCGCGCAACAGCACCTCAGAACTTAACATTATGATTAAAATATGCTTTGATCGGTTTATTTGATGAAAATTGAATGAAAAAGTATATGGAAATTTACAAGAAATATTAATAATAAATACATTTAATAGTGATAAATTAAAGAAGGGAATATATGAAGGTTATGTTCGTAAGTTCACTGTAAAATCCAATAGTAAAAGTAAATACTGATAAAAAGGGTAATTGAGACGATAATATTGAGAACGGAAATTTCACTAGTAGATATACGTGTAGATATAACCCGGAGATTTAATAATTTTACATGAAGCAAATAAAATTGAAGAGTGAGATTTATTTAAGAGATTAATAGGGTAATAATAATAATGATAATAATAAAATAAAAGAAGTGTGTAAAATGTTGGAGAGAGTATAATAAAAATAATAAAATAGTAGAAGAGTATGGAATATTTTAGAAGAGGGGAGAAAAAGAATTAGAGGACCAATTGGAAAATAAACAAAAATAGAAACGGGAAAAAAAGAAAGAAAGAAAGGAACAGGGAAGAAAGAAAGAAAGGAGAGGAAAGAGAAAGAGAGGCCGCCGGTCCTCTCGCCGTCACTCGCCCACCGACGGAAAGCTATGGGTCCAGCGAACATGGCAATGACGACACTACGGTGAGGTCTGGTCGGAGCAGCTCGTACTTGTGACCGGAAACGACTGTGCACTATTCATTACACTATTCACCCGCCGTCTTCAACAGCACTTTTCGACATCTTCCGGTGATCGGATGAAGGGTTTGAGGGCAGATTTGGATTCCCCACGACGAGGGCTTCCAGATGGCGTCGGCCTTGCCGTCTGGAAACGCCATTTCTGGTGACAGAAGAAGGTGGAGGCGAGGAACTGTTCACCGAACGTTTCCAATGGATTTTCCGACGGCTTTCGGCCATTGTCCGGTTGGTTTCAAGGTAGATTCCGAATCCCCTTTGCCTGTACTTCATTTTGATGTAGAGATTAGGTCGATATAGGTCACCGGAAACGGAAGCTCAATTTTCCGGCGACCGGCCGTTCGGTTTAATACATTTTCTGGCCAATCGGCCAATGGTATGTTGAATGTAATTCCATATTTAGAATCCTTGTGTTGAGATGGAATTTTGGCGTACTCGGATGTGAAATTCGGTGAGTTTGGGATTTTTCGGTGACCGAAATATTCTCCTGCTGGCGACTGGAATATTCCCTCTCCGGCGAGTGATTTCGGACAGAACCTCTATCGCATTGTTTCAACGTTCCGAATCCGATAATGGACTCCGTTTAACAAACTGAGAACTGGATTAGCTGATAACACAAATATCGTAAAATGATTAATTAATAAATTGAGTTAATAAAAGAAGAAAATGGATAATATATATATAAAGGTTAACTAATTAATGGAAATAGACAATGGTATTAGTAATGAGAATAATTGAAATGAAATACATACACTAGCGGTAAAATCGAAATAAATTATAAGGATCGGATAAATATTTAATTAGGAAATTAATAACTATCGGAGAAGATTAGCGATAGGATTTAAATACAGATGTGGGAATAAATAAATGGAAAAATTGGAGACCTAGTGGTATTAATTTAAAATGAGGCTTAAATTAAGATTAACGAAATTTGGACAAGTAGTAATAATTGACGATATAAATAATCGGACTTGGAAAAATAGATAGTAATTTATAATAGTAATAAGTTGATAATTGGGAGATGTATTATAATTTAATAGAGATTTAAGTGATATATAAACTAGTGGGAAATAAATTATACCTTAGATAATTAATGGGTAAAGAGCAATTGAGTGGATTCGTTAGCAAGTCTAAGAAACGTTAAGACATGAAAAGAATTAAATAAATGTTAGAACTAAAGTGAATAAAATAAATGATTGAATTAGAATAAGAAAACACTTGAGATGGTAGAAATAATTAAAGAAGAATAAATTGGTGATTTAAATAATAAATAAATAAGAACTAATGAAATTATAAATTGTTAGTATTGACGACGATGGGATTTAACCGGAGACAAAGACAAGTAGAAGGGACACGCGGCGAGCTCAACTGGAATCAGGTTTAATACTTTACTTATACTTACTTATGTGTTGTGATGTTTGAATTTCTATGTGATGTGGTGAATGCTTGTTGTCGGTGATATATGTTGAAGTGCAAATAATTGTGTCCTGTTTATATTTATTTAAATAAAGTATCCACTGAACTTATAGCTCAGCAAGTTAGTGTTTGCTAACTTGTAGGTGACAAAAGCAGAAGTCAAGAAAGAACCAGAATAGCTGTCCAGCATCAAAATCATCTTGAAGATTAGTGTGGTATATACTGTAAAGCTGTAAAAGCTAAGTGGTAAATTGTAAATGTATAGTTTATTCTGTAATGTGATAAGTGTAAATGGTAATTAGTAATAAATTTTAAGTTCTGTATACCGTCGAAAGACACGTGTAACTCTCTTATAGGTCTATTTCGGTAAGCTTATAAGGGGTGTTACATTTGGCTTGTTTGATAAATGTTTAGTTATTTTAATACTCCATATTAATGTCCAATTAGATTTTAAATACTGCATGTGTTTTTAAATTATTATTGCTTTCCAATAGTTAAAATATCTAGTGGGCGTAATCGCTTAGCAAGTTTGGTTCATTCTAAACTTGTAGGTCTTCGAAAGAAATAAAAGAACTGGAACGGTTAGATAGCATCAAGAACAAAAAGAACTTAGATTGTCATATACTGTGAAAATGAAATAAGAATTCAAGAAAGAACATTTTAAAAGAAAAAAAAGTACCCATATTTTGTAATAAATTTAGAATATGATCTGTATACTATATAATATGTATTGTGGTACAACTTGGTTCGGCTATAAGCGGTCGTATTAAGCGGTGTTACATTTTAAATTACTATCATATCCTAGATAGTTAATCCGTCGTTCCTTCTTGAGAACCAATCTCTTGCAAATAATGTTCTGCTTCCATGGCTGCCATGCAACCTGCACTCGAGAGTGAAGAAAAGAATTTCAAGTTCAAATCCTCAGTATAATAAAACCAATGCAATCAAGATATATGGTACATATTGAAGTTGGACAGCTTATAGCAAGTTTTGTGAGCCTAGCTTATATACTACAGTGATTAGTTTCATAGATAAAAGTATCATAAACTTCTCGTGATCTAGAAAATATCAAAACAAGCAAATTTTTTATCAAACAATTATAGGACAGAAAGAACAATTGCCTAGAGGATCAAACAATTATATTCTGTCGCGGCTTTACATAAGCCGGGATGGAGTGTTACATGATACAACTTCAAAATGAGAAAAGAAAACAAAAAATTGCAATGTTTTTAGAACAAACGAAGGGAACTGAAATTGAATGGAAGAAGCACTAAATGGCCATGTTTGATAATTGTTCTATCCTTCCTTCCCACCAATAGGATTCAAAGAACCAACATTTATTCTATGCTATTACTTTCCCAATCCTACTTTAACTGGTAGCCAGTCCAGACACCCTCAAGTTCATTTCAAAAATAAAAGATGGCGAAAAAAAAAAACGAGAATATATATAAAATATATGAAACATATAATTTTATTTAAAAAAATTAAAATTATATATAAATATACATAATTTAAAATATAAAATGAAATTTAAAATTAAAATTCAGACCAATACAAAACAAACGTAAAAAAAAAAACAAATAGAGCTAAAAAAAATAAAAAATATGTAATATTTTATATAAATATATAGTATTATAAATTAAAAATAATGAGAAAAATAAAAAATATGAAACGCGTGCAAAGCATGCTTAACGAAAACTACAAAGGTAATTATAAGATCTAATTTCTTAAGGTTAAATATGTCATTCTAAAATTATATTAAATTAATTAATGTAGTGAATTCTGAAGGAACATAGAAAAAAATTTTATGGATTTGTTAATTTTTTATTTTATATAGAAAATCAAAACCATCCCTAGAATGCTCGGTTGATAATATTTTATTATTCAAATTCAATTCATCTATATTAGATTATGTTCCGTGATATCAATTGAACTTAGAGTTTAAATTTATTTTTTATTAAAATCTAAACTATCTATATTATATTATATTTTATTTTGTATATTCAATTTAACTTAGAGGCTCAACTTTTTTTTTTTTCTTTAGAATAATTTACAGGCTCAAATTTGGTAGCATTTTTTGACATTTTTTTTTTATTAAAATTCAATTTATATGTTTTGTGATTTCAATTCAAACTTCCAGACTAATAAAATTTTTCTTATTATATTTAAAATTATATAATATTAATTTGTTTCTTATGTTAACAAATAAGATGATTTTCCAATGACAATTAGAAAACTGAAACTTTTTATGGCTTACTATTATAATGCTACGTTAATTTAAAAGATAATCCCATGTTGTTTAGGATTATGATAATACTTTTTCTAATTATCATTAGAAAAATCTATAAGCATCTAATATTATAATTCAACATTATTTTGATTTATAATATACTTCTTTTTTTTTATGTTAATTATATACATCATTGTATATATTAGTTTTATTCTAAAAAGATAAAATTACTCAATATTTTTTTTTGTATTTTTCTAGTTTTCAGAAACATGAATATGAAATGTTTAATTGATAATTTTGAAATTGGTTAAAGAGAATTCATAATTAGATTTTTTATTATTAAAATCAGACTAATTGAATCGTTCAATAATAACATAGTTAGATAATATCAAAAAAATAATATTTGCTACTTGCAAAGTAAGCTTTTTTCAATTTTTAAAATTAATTTAATAGTTGGTTCAAATATATTTTATGTAATCTTGAACTTAATTGAAAGTGTATGATTTATATTTTATTTTTATGAAATCAAATTTAACTATTATTTTCAAGGATAACTTTGTACAAATTAATTTAGCACTTTGCTAAAAAAAATAATTATTAATTTAAAAGCAAATAAATATACCAATTCGAAACTCCAAATGTGAGCAATCGAAATTTAAATTTATAATATTTCGTGTGAAAACTTGCATTTTGATCCATGCTGCTGAAGATAGTAGATGAGAAATTTAAGGTTTGGTCCTTTCTGTTTATAGATAACGTCATTTTTAGATAAAAGAACCTGAGAGTATATATCTTAAAAACTAAAAGACTTGAAAGTGTATTATGGAAAACAGAAGGACCTAAGTGTATATTTACTAAAACGCTAAGGACCTAAAAAATAATCTCCCATTTTAATACAATGTAATGTAAGTTTTGATTTTACCCCAAAAATTAAACTGACCCAAATCAATTTAATTCGATTTTTTATTTTCAAGAACCAAAAACCAACCGGATTTAAACTTTAATTTTTGGTTTTACCCATAATACAAAATTTAATTTAATATAAATGTTAATTATTTTTTAAACCAAATTTATCAAACCAATTATTCTACTATTATTTATATAGTTGTTATTGAGCATTAATTATTTTTTAATTTATTTATATTCACCGAAACTTTTAAGATTTTTTTTCCAATTTTGATATAATATATTTTTTTCTTATTCTAAATAAAATATAAAAATTTGGACATATTTAAAATTTTAAAATAATAATTTTATAACTATAATATAAATAATTATCAAAATTATAAAATAAAAAATAATAAATATTATAAACTATAACAACGAGTAACCTCGTGTAAAGCGCGTAAAAAAAACTAGCATACTAAGAAAACATGAACCCTAACCTAGAAAACTAATCAATATATGTAATGAATTTTCAATTTTTCGCATAGATATTTTAGAAATTAAAGAACAATTTGATGCATAATGAATATTATTGGCAGATTTCAGATAAACAAGAAATATGAACTCTAAGTTAGAAATCTACTCAATATATGAATGTATTGGCAGTGTTAGTAGAAGATTTATGCATGAAATCGAAATTTAGGAACCTAATCACATGAAAACAGAGTTTAATTACTTGTTTTGAAACAGGCCCAGCCATGAGACTTTAGGGGGTCCTGTGCGATTTATAAATTAAGGCCCGGTAGCTAAAACTCATTCAAACTTCTAATTTTAAAAAATAATTATAAACGATTATAAAATGATTATAAATTGATTATATACTTATATGATTATATAGTCTTTTTTTTTTTTTTGCCCTGTGAATCTTGGGGCTCTGTTCTATAGCTCACCTTGCATACCATTCAGGTCGGGCCTGTTTTGAAAGTTGACGTACCTTTCTATTCAACAATTATGGTTTTTGAAGCTTTAACGATTGGTTGATAATTATTGATTTTGCTTCAATAATGGATGAGATTGTGTCCCTATTTCATGGGAGATCAGAGATAAGACCAGTGTTTATGGTAATAGGGTCTTGAATTTTGGAGAGAATATCGTGCGAGCTGTAGGAGAGTTTTTGAATTTTGGGTTACTCTTTTGCTGGCGTTATAGCTGCCGTTATTTCTGTTAGTTGCATGTTTCTGTGTAGGTGAGTTAATGAAGGATAGTTTTGGTTAGGGGTGAGCAAAATCGGTTCGGTTCGATGAATCAAACCGAAAATTGGTTTTTGGTTTAAAATCGAATTTAAAATTTATGAACCGAAAACTGAACTGAAATTCGGTTTAAACCAAATTTTGATTCAGTTTCGGTTTTAACCGAATTTTACATGTAAAAAAAATTTCAGTTTATTCCATTTGATTAACCGAAAACCGAACTGAAAATTTGGTTTACCAATTTTGACGAACCAAAAATTCGGTTAACCGATTATTCGATTCGGTTTTCAAATCCGGTTCAGTTTTGCTCACCCTAGTTTTGGTTTGATGATTTTTTGACAACCGATTGTACTCTTTATTTAATTATCAAAGTTTTGTGCTACATTTTTAGTTAGTATAGTATATTTGTGCTATATTACTAAATCTCCCTATTCATAACTTTTTTAAATAAATTCTAACAAATTACTTATCAACTTATATTCAATAAAATAAATACTTATTTAATATTTAAATAAATATCTAATTAAAAGAATATTATATATGACTTATAATTACATTAAGTCTAACAATCGGAGATGAGGTTGGCTCAAGTGATCAACGCTCTAGATTCAAATCCTTATATCTCTCTCCCCCTCCCCACTTATAACTAAGTTAAAAAAAAAACGAAAACTTAAACAAGTTCCTCTAATTTTCAAGTTTAAATCTTAAACAAAATTAAGTATAGGTTGTTCAAATCTAAACTCTAAACAGATGCTCAACCGGTGCTAGTGCTATTAGCTAGGAGGGTTACTCGGCTTTGATTTTTCTTTCAAAAAAACTCTAAGCAAAAAATTTCTTAGCATTTTTCAGTATAATTTGAATCAAATTATTTGATATATTCTAATATATTTTGCTAGCATTTGTCCACACAGATACACTTCAAACCTCAACCCAAAAAAAAATCCAAAAAAATCTTATATAAACACGTGTTTATGAAAGGAAAAAAGAGTATAAAACATAACAGTCAACTACAATCCATACATGAATTTTTTAAGTAGCAGGAAACAAGACTCAACAAATAGCAAAAGCACACTCACATATATCCTTATTCTCTTTAGATTCCAACTCTAAAGAGAAACTATAGTCCTTTAGTCTTGTCTTTTTTTCCCATACTTGCTCTCTTTTAATGCCATTGATGCAATCTCTCCTGCTTCCATTTTCTAACAAACCTTCAGAGCGTGCTCTTCACGCGCTCATTATTCTTGAGAGAAAATGATGAGGAAAAATCTGATGAGTGAGAAACTGATGTTGAAAAAAAGAAAGAGTTTTGATTGGAAGAAGAACAAGTTTTTGATAACTATAAATGTGATGGGAAGTGCTGGGCCTCTGAGGTTTTTAGTGAAAGAAGATGAACTTGTTTCTTCTGTTATTGATGTTGCTTTGAAGACTTATTCTCGCGAAGGTCGTCTTCCGATTCTTGGTTCAGAGGCTAATAACTTCCTTCTTTACTGTCCATCTGCGGGTTTTGATGGTAAACTTCGTCTCGGTTGACCTTTTGTTTATCTCCTTTTTTAATTTTATGATAATCATGCATGTTCCTTATTATTAGAGTTAGGTTTAACTCATCCTAAAAATCCGATTTGATGATTGTCTAATCTTATATCTGACATGCACTTCGGTCTTTTTACCGATATGAAATTTCATTCCCAGCACTTATGGCAAAGTTTAATCTTCTTTTAGAGCAAAATGAATGACATTCATGCTCAAGATTGGCATTAAATTTCTTATATCTAGTTATAAAGTTAATTTGAAATGCAGCTATGAAGCCATCAGATGCCATAGGATCCAGCGGAGAAAGGAACTTTGTGCTATGCAAGAAAAGAGAGCTACGACATCAAATGACAGAAGGGAGGGCACAAATGATGGCTCGTAAGCCATCTGGTTGGAAGGCATGGCTCAACAAGTCCTTTAGTTTTAAGGTATAATCACATTGATTCAAGGACTTACATCATTTTCCATGTCTTAATATATTTTTGGGTTCGTTTTTCAAATTTTAAAGTACAAATCATCCGTAAGCCCGGTGTTATCATAATGCATAGATATGCCAATATATATATATTGTTAATAATGTCCATTAGAAATGGTCACGAATATGTTCTCTTGTCTATGATTGGCATAAAATATAAATATAGTACCTTGTAATAATAATACAAAAAAAAAAAAGTATGCAATAATATTGTCTCGTGGCATTTTGTAGCTACTATATTCTTATTTCTTCTTCACCACTGAGATTTGAATGGTTCTTGTTTTATATCCTTCAATTTATATTATCTACTCTTGTTTATTTTGAAAAAGAACGTTTGACGAATAAATATGAGGAAGCCATGTGTTATGTCATTGTTAGAGGAATATATAATAGCATGATAATGCTACTTTAATTAAGGTGTCTTGAGTAATAATTTGGGGATGGTTAGATTAGTTGCATAATACCAGTAATATATATTAATTTGGTTATGGTTGAAAAGGTTTTACTGAAATAAACTGCAAGCATCTGGTACAAATATATACAGGGATAATCTTTTCTTGAGCTAGGTTTAGGTTTAGTACTAGGGAAATTTTGTATGGTGGAGCTTTTGCGTCATGTGAGATTATATGTATATTGTAATTTGTAAGGCATGCAATTACACGTACTTATGAGAATAAATAAAAGTAAATTATTGACCAAAAAATATAAAAGTCTAGATGTACGATCCACTCGGATTTCAAGAAATTATGTGAGTGAGAGTTTATTAATCGCTAATACTCAACCGATTCATTATTAATTACTTTCAGAAATAATCTAGAGAATTCCATAACCTTCTTCTCCCTTTTGTTCAAAACTAGATTTTTTACTTTCAGAAAATAAACGACAGAAGAGTTGACTTTTTGTGTAAACAACAATATTATCTGGCATATATATTAAAAAAAAATTAAATTGAAAGGAAAAAATAACCTTTTCTTTAATTCATGGAATCCATTAATTAATTAGAAGGAATTTACAATTTTTTCTAAAGCTCATGATGGATTGTTAATTGGAAAGAGCCCAACGCAATAAAAAATAAAAAAAAATTATCAGGTTACTGATGTTCAGAAGTAATTGCAAAGAATAAATATGAGAAAATAAATTTATTTATGGATTTGTGTTTTGTTAGTAAATAAGATTTATATTCTTGATAAATAGTGGGTGGATATTTGTGTTTTGCTAGTAAATAAGAGAATATAAATATATATTTTAGATGAGTGGTGGCTGAGAACTTATCTTTTTTAATAAAAAATAAAAGTAAATAAATTTATTTCTGTCTTCTTAAGAAAATAAAAGTAAATAAGGGTTAAAGAAGATGAAGTTTTCTTAAGATGGAGGTCTTTCTTTCTATATGTCGTCAAATGTCAATGATCAGCCCCATCAAGCCTCACCCGACCACATCTTTAATGGGGTCTTGACTAATTCGGCTTCCAATTAATGATTGATTTGTAGAAACGACTTCTAAACAATTCGACAAAGACAAAGGACGCATTTAAAATCAGGACTATAAAGGCTATTTAATAAAAAAAATAAAATAAAATTATAACAGCAAAAGCAAAATGGAAAAAACATGCTACGATATGCAATCTTTCGTCAAAAATCTAACTGCGCCTTCTTCTGCCACTTGCAGCCGACCGTCGAACGATGGGTATTGGTCGATAGCTCATGAGCCGGCAAGTCTCCCGGTACCATCATTCTTTTTTAAAACCTGTTTCTGTGTTTATGTTGATGTGATGATGATGATGCTATGATGATGATGTTGTGCTCGTGATGATGTGATGAAATCGGCCGAAAAATAATTCTGATGAGTTTTTAGGTGGCTCGTGGCAGTAGAAGCAGCCTGAAGCGTGGTGGCAGTCATTTTTAATCTCTCTGGGAAGTGACTTCACCTGTATCGTTGTCGGTGAATTGCTGGGCAAAATGCAGGCCGTCGGAAATTGTTTGTAAACTCATCTTATACCCTTAGTAAACTTTTTTTTTTATATAGATATCCTATTTTACTTGGGGGATATGAGGAAGGGGATTGATAAGCCTCGAACCCGGGACTTCAAGTTTCAGGAAAAAGGTGCCTTACCACTAAGCCACCTCTTGGACTTATACCCTTAGTAAACTTGTAGTAAAAAAAGGTCTTTTATTGCATATTATTTTCAAGTATGTACCCTTAAAAGTTTTAATTTACTTTATTGTTCATTATAATTCTTTTACTTGTTATTTTATTTTTGGTAGTTGTTTCCACATATATCCCATCTTTACTCCATAAATCATCTGCCCGCATTTACTTCTATCTATATACCTCTTAAATTCGATTGTATTAAGAATATTGTACTTATACTTAACAATTGTATTTATGCAAAGACCAAACAAAATTTATACATGATTTAGAAGTGAAAAATTAACATTGTGAACAGGACGGACGTATAGCAACAATGGAAGGGGATGCAGCGCCCCCCCACCCAAAAAAAAAAAAAATTTTTTACAAATTTCCCTTTTTTTTTTAAATTTTTTCAAACTCCCAATAATTATAAGGCACCATCTTCGATTTTGCATTCGTCACTGACTATGAACAGTGTAAGAAACACTAATATGTAATTATTTGTACCGGAGTATAGTTTAAAATAAAATGAAAACCCAAATAGATATTTTTAGAAATAATGCTTAACAATGTATATATAGAATAACATACCATGAGGTTTAGTAAAGAACTTCCTCAAATTATTATACCCTAGGAAATGGCCTATTACGGCATTGCGCACATAGTTTTGTAATGATATAAGTTGACATAAACATAACAGCAAATTAAGCTTTGAAACAACTATAATATATTATTACAAATAGGAATTGTTTTCATATCTTGTCGGAGAAAGGACAAGTTGGTGTTTGTTGGGAGGAATCAGAAGGTGGCAGTCCTTCAAAAAGGCCTCCAAATAATTCTGCAGGATCATAGTAAATTTCAACATCTTCTGCCCTTAAAGATTCATCCACCTATCATAAAAATAATTAATGGAGTAAGTGGTAATTTATTTTTAAGAAATTCAGTTTCAACAAACACATTTAAATAACAAGAAAAGTAAAATGACCTTCATGACCCCAATTCCATAGAACTCCACCATCTTTCCTGTAGGAGCATGTCCCTTGAAAGGTCCTTCAAAGTAGCCCCAATGCCTAAACTTATAAGTAATGAGTGGTGGTCCAGAATACACAGCAATCACTTCCCAAGCAAACCCACGAGGAAAAGCCGATCGAAATGCATCGTGTGATGATTCAAAGCTCTCTTCGTCCGCTTTGTAATATTTAAACTCTTCTGGCAAACTATTCTTCAATAATGCATTGTAGCTTCCCAGACTCAATGTCTCTTCTGCTGTCAACCCTTCCCTTCCTGTTCAAGTCATATATATTTTTAATTCTTCTTTAACATTATGCTTGAACAAAATTAGCTTTGGATTGAATATTATATTTTACTCTTAACAAGAAAGAAACCATGAAAAAATTGGGTTGAGTTTTTTACCATTCACAATGAGCTTGAACTTTTCAGGATTGATAGTTTTGAAGTCTTGAAGGCGGGTCTTATGAGAAAGCTCCATTTCCCATGACTTCACAGCATTTTGTACAGTTTCTTCTAGTGAACCTTTTGGCCATTCCTGCAAATCATATATTTATTTAGTAAAATTAATTTATAAGCCGATTAAAGAAAGCTTTAATGTGTTTAGCAAAATTTAACAATAGTTTAAATTTATTAAAATGGCTAAAAGATGTTGATGAAATAAGAGTACTTTTAAATAAGGCTAATATAAATCTTGTTAAGCTCGATAGAGTAGTAGAATAGAGTATTTAGGTAAAAAAAAAGAAAAAATTAATATAAATCTTGTCAAACTTACAGTAATTTTCAAGTCGCTTTTAGAAAAGTCACCAAACTAAAAGTGCTAATGTCAAACTAGTCATTTAAGTGCATTAAAAGTCGTAGGAGTAGATGGTGTGCTTAAAGACCATTTTCTAGGCATTTATTGCCAAACGACCAACTTATGTCCTGCAAATTCACATATACAACACCAAGTTTTGTTATTCCGCTTATAAAACTTTCCATTGTGTGTGTGTTGTTATTTCCCTTAAAACAATTAGATTAGATTAATTGATTTCTAGTTTTTTTTTTTTCTTTTCAAATCTCTATTAATCTAAGGAGTTGTTTTATTTATATTGACATTCCTGTGTTATTTCTATTCATTATATAATCTTAAGTTAAGCTACATAATTTACAAAGATTCAAAGGTAAAACAATGAATTTAAGGAGCTTCTTTTATAGTTCAATTAATTTGAAGCAATAATTAAATAATACTTTTTATTTTTGTTGAATTATGGATAAAAACAAATAACGATATTTATACATTTGCACAAATGTATAATTTCTCAAGGATGAGGAAGATTTTGAAGATATAAAATTCAGACACAAGGGTACTACATGTGACTAAGTTTCGAACGGATTAGTCTGTCCTGACCTGGTGCACAAAGCTCCAGACACCAATGGTTCATAAAAAAAAAAAATGTCACGACGCAAGAGAGAGGGAGAGAGAGAGAGTACCTTGGTTCGGCCTTCTTCGAAGAGCTTGTTGACAGCATGAAAAATGGGAGGACCACCATGTCTCCACTGGGTATTCTCTCCTTCTTCATTCAAGATAGGGCGATATTTATCCAAACCTTCTTTCGCCATTATCATTGACTTGCTATGAATTTAGAGATGGCTTATTATTATATAAGTAGATGATTAATTGTAAAGGGAATCTTTCGATAGACTCTAAGAGAGAGATATTTTAAAGCGTTACTAATGAATCTTCTCGTCATTATTGAGCTGGTGGTTGTTCATTGCTGATTATATACTTCAGCATATTTGACACACAGCTGTTACCAATGCTATTGGCTTTTAATATATCTAGTTGACATTCCCCCAAATGCTTTTTTTTTTTTTATATATAGATACTCTACTGTACTCTATTCTAAGAGAAAATTAGGAAAAATGATTGAAATAAACTTTAAATTCAAATCCAAAAGTGCCTTACCATTAAGCTATTCTCTTAGGCTACAAAAGCACTTTTCCAAATTAGGTAATTTCTTAACTCCAAATGATATACAATACAACAACATTTTTTCTTACCTATTTCTAAGTTTAATAACAACAACATTATTATCACTATTTTTATTTATTTATTTTATAAAATTAATTATTCATAGAATTAATATAATATTTTTCAATTTCAAATAATACAACAAACTTAAGTTGGGTAAAGTCACTAACTACGTCTATCACAATTGAGGGAGATTCTCTAATGGTAATTCAGCCCTTCGTGGTCAGAATGTGGAGGATTGTTTTGCTTTTGGTTTGGTGCTTGATGATTGTAGCCAATTGGATTCTACTTTTGATGTTTGCTGATTTTCTTTTGTCCGTCGTAGTGCTAATAAGGTAGCCCATGCTTTAGCAGGATTAAGTTTTACATCATTGACTCCTATTTTGTTTGTGGATTCTCCCCTACATGCTATTGTAAGCTTGCTCTTGTAAGATTTGAATTAATGAATATCAAATGTTTCAGTAAAAAAAATAATAATAATATGAGCTTCCATAACGTGGAAGGATAAGAACGTCACGTAGGCAAAATTGATAGATATATTGTCCTTCAAACATTATATAGTACATGGATAAGGGTATTTGATGTCCATTTTAACTTTTGATAGATACCAAAGTGCCCTTGAGAGCACAGCTAAATGACAAATAAATATGTAATATGTGTTTTTTTTATTTTAAATAACAAATATATTTATTTACGTTAATATTTAAAATAGCATTAAAATTCAACTAATAAAAGTGCCATTTTTTTCACATTGTGGATGTTTTTAGTGAAGGACATTTTAAAATATACGGTATCATTTTTCTTTTAAATGGATCTCATATAAGTGTCCGTATCCTCCACATTATGGAAGCTACATAATTTAAGCGTTCACGTGTAGAGTTTGTTAAATCATAGATGTATGTGTATGAATGAGAAATATTGATCTTTTCAAAAAACATCCTTAATTTATATTTTTAAGATTAGAATTATTGGAACATAATTATGTCACGAACGTAATCCCGGGTTGGGAGAATTTACTGTGTAAACCGGGACACGTATTAAATAATTAACTGTGTAAATTGTAAAATAAATAAATAGAATATGTAAATTTAATTTAAATTAGGATTAAATTGAAGGAAACAAAGACAAAAAGGACCAAATAGAAAAATGTTGGATCAAACGGAAGTGAGGCAGAAGAAATAAGGACTAAAATGTAATTTTCAAGGGTTTGAACGAAGAAGACCAAAACCGCAAGGACCAAACGGATATTTTCACGCTCATCTCACCGTAGCATCACGATTCCGTCAGGAAATGACCGAAATTTCAACTGAGGATTGAAGAGAATTGAATGCTGATTAATTTGGTACCAAAATCACCAGAAATCGTCCAAAATAGGCTGAGTTATTGCATGAAAACCGAATTCGTCGAAACTTCAAAATCGAAAATTGGGATCTTCAAAAAACGAGCGTAGAGCTTAAAATTAATCGCATAAATAGATTCCTGGGAGTGAGTAGGGTAGTTTAGAGGTATCGTTTGCGTCGAACTGTTGCCGGAGGAGGTCGTACCGGCGAAAACAAGCAAAAATCTTTCGAAGCTTTTTCCAGCCGATATACTCATTGGTCGACGGAGATAAAGCTATATTCGGAACCCTTGTGAAGAAAGGAAGCGAACGGCTACCATCTTGATGCCGGAAAATACAGGAATCGCCGGCCGCCATTAGAGCTCACCGCTGCAAATCGAGCTTGGAGCCGGACGAAGGAGACGAGCCAAAACGCGGACAGGTCGTGCGTTTCGATCGAAACGACGTAGCTTTGGGGCGAAATTCAGAAACAGTCCCTGATCTTTAGGTGCGTTTTCAAGTAAGCCCAGAAATTTCAAATCAGTCCTTAAAGTTACTTTGGCTATGCATTTAGGTCCAAATTTACATTTAAGTCCGAAAAACTTGGCAAATTTTACTTAGGTCCCTCCGTGTTTTACACTTAGGCCCCTGAACTTTGATTGGCTGT
>CATIWJ010082663.1:0-21219 GCA_949640765.1 Croton laevigatus | reverse complement strand
CGCTGTTCGAAAGCTTTTTGAGGGTTCTTGTCATCAATTTCTGAGTGGTGAGGGAAATCATATGGCATTTCTCCAGCGCATAGCGATGCTTCGTTGAACACTCTTATAACTTCTTGGCTGACCACCGCATTTCCTTCTGGAGTCAAGTGCAATCCGTCACTGTATGTAAGCAACATCGCAATTAGTTTGAATCAAACGTGTTTAGATGTTGAAATGAGTAATTTCTTTCATCTTCCATGAAATGCAATCCAATATTTCTTATCCAAACAATTATTGTTTAAAGATTTCCATGTGACAGAACATCACACCTCAGGAATTTCTTCTGCCAACCTTCTGTTTCCTGCATCTTGGACCATATATCAATGGACCGGATGCCTAGGTCCTTTGCTAACTCGACACACTGCCTTGCATAAACTCCTGCCACTTCATTTGTCCTCTCTGGCTCTTTCATAGCTTTCTCACCATATTTAGTTCTGCAAAAATTGATCAATGATCATAGGTTCAATCCAGGACTTAACTTTGCACCTCAAATGCTATTGTGTTTCTGGAACGAATTGAACAAGGCCCAAATGACAACTCTTTTTCAGTTTCCAGATGTCTCTACAAAAAAATGGGGATAAACCTACCTAAACAAAGTACCCGAGATTATTTTACTACAATTATTTATTAATTCTTCTGGAAAGAAACAAAGAACTAAGCTGACATTTATAAAGAAAACCATGCCATGTAATCACAATTCATTGCATGACAGGTTATGAAACATAGCCCAATTCTTTATGTTTATCTCAACACTAAACCTAGTTTTGAAAGGAGCTCTGCTAAGAAGAAGAAATAGGAATCGAACAGAAACAAGAACCTCTTCTCCTCTCAAACTCTTCCTCCTATTCAACCTTATATTATTGTATCTATTGTTTCAATGATAATGGAAGGAAATCTGTGGACAAGTAAAAACGTAAACTTTGAATAAAGATCTCAAGGGGAATCCTAAAAATAATTTGATCAAACTATTTCCACTTTTTACATAAATTCACATTTGGAAATTTCTGAAGGGGAATCCTAAAAATAAACACATTTCTTAAATGGCATCTCTTTAGTTGAAAGACGAAAGTGTGGTAAACATTTGCAACGAGTGCACTCATGATGTCATACTCACTTGGCAACCTGTCTACATTTTCTGTTTGTGTTTCTGTGTTCATGTGCTGTGAATGCATATATTCATCAATATAAGAAACAAGAACAAAATATCATACTTTGCAAACTCTAAGCGCCCCTCTTCATCAACAGGTGGTGGAGTGATTAGCACCACTAATATGGTAGGCGAGCAATCCTGAAATCAATTTCCATGAACAAAACGAGAAACAGGTCAACTAACATCAATCAACCATAAGCCTATGCACACATAAACTGAAGGTGTACTTAGACACTTGTGCACAAAATTATTTCTTAGTACAAGGTATCGAAACCAAGGATCGGAGGGATCTAAGTAAAAACTGTTGAACTAACTAAAAGAAATTTGTCCACAAATTCACTAATGCGACTATAAAAGTAAGCCTGTATGCCTTAGTGGGGAAATAAATACTCAATTTATTATTTTCAGTCAACTTTAGCAACTTTGATTTTCATATAGGTTCCAGTGTTTGGGTCGTCCTTTTCTTTCTTCACAAAATTAAACTGTTAGACATGAATAAGGTCATCTATTGTGAAGAAGGTAAGGTAGTACCAAAGCAAAGGCAAGTCTTGAGTTAACTACTGGTTTTATTCTAACGATAGCAACAAGTCAATGAAAAGGCTGACTTGTTGCAACCTACAATGGATAACAAGAAGAGAATTACACAAGTTTGGTGGTAAACAAGCTAACAATGGCAATGCAACTCAGATGACACATAAACAATGCACATATAGAATACAGTCTTCAGTCAGGTAATGTAGCTTTATTTTTCACTCCACTTTTATTGCTACCTAACAACTCAGCACTTTTTCCCCCTTTTTTCCCTGGAAATTATAAATCATGGGATTTTTATCATATTATTAGAAGTAAAAACCTTCAAATGCAGAACCATTTTCCTTAGATTCTTCCTGTATTCATCCACAGGAACATATTGCCTATCACTGGTTCTACCTTTCAGAGCTGCATCATTAGCCCCAAAGAAAATTGTGACAGCAGCTGGCGGTTTTGTAGAGCCCTATCAAAATCAAAACAAACCCACTTAGAATTCCACATAAAAAACATTTCAAAGAAAGAAAAATAAAATCAGATAGCAGATTAGAAGAACTCACTAGAGGGAAAAGGTGATGCAACAAAAACATAGCCCATCGAGTGTTGTAACCGCCATAGCCACGAAGTAACACATCAGCCTACTATGATAAATGAAGATCAAATTCAAGAATTGAAAATCAAACAGATTGAAAAAGAATTTTAAAATGGTAAATGGAGAATAGGTTTGGATATGGAGTGTACCTTGCGAGAGTAAGTATTAGCAAGAGCAGCTCCCCAACCGCCTGGTCCAAAGGACTGCTCTGTGATCGAGTCCCCAAATAATACGATCTGTGGTCTCATTTTTAGGATCCGGAGAGAATATGGAGATGAAATGAGCAAGAAATGGTTCTTCAAGTGGTTGGCTTGGCAGTGGCTAATTGGTTGTTTGTTCAAGCATCATTTTCGTAGCCTATAACGTAAAGCTGGGAAAATTTCTTTTTTTTTTTTTGTGTTTTTTTTAAGTGTTAAGTTGGAAATAGAGTAAAATTGGTTAAAAAGAAGTGAAAAATGATTATGTCCACGTATTCTGGTCCCCCCGTCCAAAATAAAATGTTGTTGAAACCGGGAGAAAGTATGTAATTTGATTTGTGATATTTTTGTTACAACGTTAAATTTTGATGAATAGACCGCAAAATTAGTTAAAAAATGGTTTGTTATAACGTTAAATTTTGATGAACTGACTGCAAAGTTAACCCTTTTTAAATACATTTCAACTGTCATTAAGTGAATATTTTTTAATCATTAGGTTGAAGGGGCATCTGTATGTGGTTAGAAGTTAGCAGAGTGATTAACAACTCTGTCCTTGGACCTTAGTTGGCCGAGTTCAAACTCCCTCTTTATGTCCGCTTGCTGGAGCTGTGATATCTATGTTTAAAAAAGCACTTGCTGATGGAGACCCATTATGCACCCTAATACATTGATGCCAATGGAAAAAGATTTAAAATAAGTTATTGCAGGCATAAACAAACTTTATACCTACCTAAGCCGTACTCCTCCACAAACAATGGGGCATTTTCAAAACCTAACACAAAACTTAGGTTGTTTAGTGCTTTTTTTATTAAATAATCTCATGAATGGTTTGGTCCGTCTGTATTACACCCTGAAATTTTATTATAAATGAGATATAGAATATTTTGAACCATGAATTTATAAATTCTGTTTTTTTTTTAATCAAAAAACGAAAATTTGATCTCAAGATCCAATACCTTTTAAAAAAAAGTGTGGAAGCACCAACAAGCAAAAGGCTCTTCAAAACCTAATTCAGATTCTTTAAAATGAAAAAGAAATACACACACATAAATGACCAATGGATACTGGGAATCTGTACTACTTCCACATTGTCGTTGTTGATGGCAGGTAATGATATGGACATGAAATCCATTTTTTGCATGGCTCAAATATCTTTGTTGAATCAATTGCTCTATCATTTCAGTCGTCAGCCTCTTCAAGTATAGGTAGTGGATGAACTTGTAAGCTTAGCACTACCTTTTGCACCCTTATTTATTGACAATTTCAATTGCTGATTCAAAGGCATTCCATTTATAGCAACTATACAAAATGATATATGAAATGTATAAGTGAATAAGCCATACCAAGAGTGGATTTCTTGTGATAATCACTAGAAAAGAGATTCCCAGTCACATCTTAGAACACTTGGTGGAAGCATGACGTAGCTGACACTTATCAGAATCATTTTGATAGTAATAAAAAGGATAACAGTGAATTCCATTCTGGTACTGTAAGATGACTGCTATATTGCTTTTACTCTATCTGCTTCACAAACTCTCCTGCATGACTTTAAATAGTCTCATCATTTTTTAAAACATTCTACAATAATTGATATTGAAAGTAAATACAGAAGTAAAAAAGGTGTAGGAATCTCGAACATGATCATATCTGGTTGTCTTACTTTCTGTTCAGTTCTGCTTTGAACCATGCAAATCATAATTCAATTTGAATAAATATCTCGCAAACAGAAAACTATCATAGATAAAGGATTCTATCATGCTGGTCAATCATTCGAACAATCAGAAGATGTTGAGGAAGAGGGGAACATAGCAAGAGAGTGCCAACATAATAATACTGAAGTGCATTTACATTCAACATAATGTGCACTTCTAAAGGAGTAAGCATGAACTTCCAAGTTTTAGATGTTCATTTACATTCAACAATTTGGAAAGGGTTTATTTTGGCATTTACTAGCAAAGCATTGCAAAATATTTTGTTTTTTTATTTTTCCTTTTTCAGCAATCAATCATTTACATGCTTTTGCAACCAACATATTATGAAGAGTGAATAACATATTTTGCAACTTGTACTAATACGATTTGATTTAACACCCTCAACTAAAATACCGTATTTTTAAGTACTTATACTAGTTTAAAATTATACAAGAGCACCCTTCCGATATAACAAAGCGTGGTCGCACATTAACGGAAGATGCGTAAAACGTCTCTCTACTATCATATTTTATAATTTAAGGTATATACTATTTTAGTTTTATACTTTAAACCTTGTACTATATTAAATTTTATACTTTAAGCTGATGTATTATATTTTTTGAATGAATTAATTATTTTTTATGTCAACCTATTTAATAATTAATATTTATGAAAAATTTTATTTTTAATAATAATAATAATAATAATAATAAAATATAACATTCTGACCCGGTTGCTAAAGAATGCTAATACATGGCATGAAGCCCAGATGGCACTACCCACATAAAAATATACAAAAACTTTAATAAGAAAAATTATACCGAAGTCGTAGATAATATATACTAAATTTCTATATTATATATACAAACTTTTAATTTTGTGAACAATTTTTTATATGAAATCAATAACAAGTGAAATAAATGGTCTGGATAATTTTACATAAATTTTGAAAATAAATATATTTATTTTTGCTTAAAAACATAAAAAAATATAAAAATATTTGTCAGTATTACTTTTAAAAAAAAAGTTAAGTTTTTTAATTAAGTTATTAAGGTTTTAACCCTTAACATTAAATCAAAGAGGTGCATCATTCTAACAATTTGAACTAGAGGTCATTTGCTAATTGACAATAGTACTCTTAGTTATCTAAATACAAAATTTGGTTTTTAATTAATAAAAAATTCACTAAATTACAATATAATAATAATAATAACAATATTATTATTATTATTATTATTATTATTAATTTAAAAACGCAACTGGTCAGTATGAATTTTTTTGTGTGAGTCGTGCAATCCTGGTTTCATGTCTTGTGTTGACACCATTTAAAAATTAGATCGAAAGGTTGATTATTATTATTATTATTATTTATTTTATTAAAAAAATAAAATTTTGCATAAATATTAATTATTAAATAGGTTAGCCTAAAAAATCATTAAGTCATTCAAAAAAATATAGGAGTAGTATATAGGCTTAAAATATAAAACTAATATAGTACATGGGCTTAAATTATTAAACTAAAATAGTACAGAAGTTTAAAGTATGAAATGCAACCGTACATAAGCGTTTTACGTGCCTTTCGTTAATGTACGAGCCATGCTCTGTTATAAAATATAAAACTAAAATAGTATAGGGATTTAAAGTATAAAATGCGATAATTTATAGACGTTTTACACGTTTTTCGTTAAAGTGCAAGTCACACTCTGTTATATCGTGGACAGTGATTGTTTGTATATAATTTTAAACTATTATAAGGGTTTAAAAATAAAATATTTTAGCTGAGGGTGCTAAATTAAATTATCTTGATAATGCGGGGTGCAAAATATGTTACTCACCTATTATGAAGGAAAGAAAATAAAAGCATCGAGACTTTAACAAAAAATAAGGTAGCAAAACACACGTTGTCATTAAGATAAATGTATATGGTAGATACAGAGCAACAAACAAGCACAGAGCTCCTAGTGTTAGAACCAATAATACAAACACAAGCATAAAAGCTACAACAGATAACACTTGGTTACATACTTTATGCAAGGCCTCTCGAGCACATTGACAACTAAACTCAATTATGCAGTAAAGCTTGAAGATGAACCGCGGGGGCTTTGATGACTAAGGTTAGATTGTCCCGGGCTGGGTGTTCTTTTTATTTCAGTTCCCCTTCCTGTAATTTGATTCTGCCCCAGTTCACTGACACGTGGACTGTATGCCCTGTGTGAGATTCGTGGACTATATGCAGGTTTTATATCGTGTAATGATTCAGGGGTTGAACTTGTCAATTTAGGACTTTGGGTACGGCGGATCTCACCACGGCTTCTTGTGATAATTTCATCAAGAATTTCTCCCCCATCAATATTAGATGCCCTTGACTGAGGATCCTGATCCTGTAAGGTACATAACACATTAAAGCTCATAACTTTAGAATGAAAATGTATCCTGATTCATTCAGATACTTGAAAGCTTGGATCCCTGTGAAAGATGCACTTTGATGAACAATATTGATCAATTGTCAATCAGGTTTTGCACCGATTTGATTTTTCGAACACCCTAAACGATGAAGAAAAAGACTTAGAGTTACTTACTTCGAATGTAATGTTGTAAGATACAGCAGGAGCCTCTTCGTATTCTGCAGCATCCAAGTCTTGAAGATGGGCTCCTTTGAAAAATTTAGGGAGCAGATACTGCCTTACTGGAACCAGAAGCATGATCAACAATGGAAAAAGGACCCCAGCTATTGGGATCCATGTTATGCCAAAGCACAAAAGTAGGTAAAATGTCTGGAACAAGGTGAAGATGGCAATTGTTTTGAAGGGCACTGTCTCAATAAAATTCGCATGACACTCCTCCAACACCCTGGACGTCAGCAAAACCAACAATTATTGGTTTGATTCACAAATAAATTATTGAGTGCAAAATAAAACGAAACATGGATGGAAATGTTGAGTGCAAATTTACTTGTATCTTCTACTTGGAGCAGTAAAAAGCAATAATATTCTCTCCCAAAATTGGTTTCCTGGTAAGCTTTCAATGGCCATAAACGCAAAGTATCCCCAAAGAACAGAAGTTGGAATCTTCTTCAGGAGAGGCATAGCAGCAACACAGCCGCCAACCATCAATGCCTGAAGCAGATTGCTAAGTCGTTGTTCTTTGACTTCAACAGGTAAAAGATCATCTACATCTTTATCAACATCAAAAACAGTCTGATCCACAGGGGCATCAATGTAGCCGGCACTTGAGGCCAGTTGGACTGTTGATTCTTTCAGCTCTTTCAGTCCCTGAATAAAGGAAAGGTTAGTTGGAAAGAGGAAAAGAAAAATTTTCTACATAAACTCACAAGCCTGTTAAATTACCAGGGCAGATGGCAATTGATAGACTAAAGGACTCTGCATTTCATTGTAGGCTTCTTGCATGTTTCGGTAAAGTTGACCCAGATTTGCATTTTTGCGTATGCTGTTTCGTGCCGCTGAGACAAGCTTATTTCGCAAAAGCTGCTCAAGTGAAGAGAAACATAGATAATGAAAACCGATGACTTGTATAAAATATACAAAGAGCAACAAAGAAGCATATAGATGCTTGTCTATTGTAAAATAGAATACATCGTTAACAAAAATTGGGACACCAAGAATTTATAGGAGAGTTACACATGGGTCATTTGACTTAACAATGGATCACAACGTTCATGTCTGGCCTCCCAAAACGCAAAAAGCTATGAATTGAAGCAGTTCTATTCTTTTGGCAGGTAAAAGCAATTTGCTCATTGTCATTTTTCAAGGATTAGGCCAAATGCAAATGGCTCCTTATTTACATCAACAAAAGGTTTTTGGAAAAAAATAGAGTTTGGCTCTGGTAGAAACCAGGAACAAAGCAATTTCATCTAGGAGCAGATCTTGCTCTTAGATATCCAGTCTCTAAACAATGCCATGAACTTTCACAAAACACTAACCATTTTCAAGACAATGCACAACTTATATATATACACACACGTTTTCGTGATTGCTCTAAGCTTTTTGTTTTCTTAAATCTCATGATGTAAAATCTTATAAGTTGCACAGAGTAGTTTTACCCTTCTCCTGTTAGTGCACCGGCAATGCAAATGGACGAGGTAAGATATATTTGTTCTGTACCACAGTTTAAATTTAATGTTCACCAGAGACAACAGATGAATGGGACTTTTGGGAAATGCTAAAATCAGATCCATATAATTTTAGAACTACTTGAACTAACAATTTACCTGATGCTTCAAGGTGGCTAAGCTTTTTGTATGCATCGGAGATTGTGGAATAACGCCATTTGAAGGGGGAATGCCAATAAGACCACATATGATAACCTGATTGGTTAAAATTTACAACATTAACCAAAAAGAGGCACTAGGTTAACTTCTTCTTGTGAAGTGGACCGACTTAGTAAATTATCAGGAGAATAATTGATATTTCAGAGCAATAACATACCAATGATCCCAAAAGAAGGAGGTCATAATGATAGGAAGCTGGTTTCTTCAAATTGAATTCCTTCTGTTGAGCAAGTTGAGATGCAACACTGTGATCAAAATAGTAAAGAACAGCAATCATGGTTGCAGGAACAAATGCTCCAACTATATACAAAACAGGCACATTAGTCATTTCCTGCAAAAATAAAGATTATGATCACAGGCCCAGAATAGAAGGAAATAATGAAATGATTAAGCTCCCCCCTCTCTCTCTCAACTAGTTAATGGAAAGCCCAATGTTAGAAAGTGTGCACAAGGACTTAGGGGATTCACCTTGATAACAGTCCAATTCGAGTATGCACCAGTAGACCATGGATTTGGACTGTAAAGTCGCCTTGGTATTCCTCTTGGAACATCTTTAACGGGTATGTAAGATACTGCAGTCCATACAAGCACCATAAGTGGAACTCCATAATCTGCAATAAATCCTCGTAGCCAACCTAGGGAGAAAAATAAGGGTCAAAAGGAAGCAAAAGTCAAGCTACCCACCAAAACACAATTGCATGGTTAAAATGAGGTTACTGTAAAATCACAACCCAGAACTGAACAAAAGTGTTTCTTCTTATTTATATGGGAATCAACTGCAATGTCAAATACCTGTCCCATAACGCCAGGACCTAGCTGTACGACTCCTCAGTGCAGTCCAAATAAGGCCAAAAGACAGAACCAGTGCAAACATTCCATTTCCAAATCGCCAAGAAGGTTGAAGTGCAGTCTGATTAGGATTTTCCCTTTGGGGTATACCAAACTCCTCCACAACCCCCTGTAGAATCAAATTTATAATTAACACACAAGACAAATATTACTGATGATATGATGCTTTTAAGGATATCCTAATTGTTTGAATATGATATGATACTGCCTTCAGGATGTTTCAAGAAAATCAAATTAGTCCAAAATTGCATGCGCAACTGTTCAGACATCTTAAGAACCTCAACTAAAATAAAACTCCACGTCACTACTCACCCTTATGGCCTGTTGCATAAATAGCATTGCAATGAGGAGACCAAATAATTCACCAGCAACACGTGTGAATCTATTGATTATGGAGCAGGCACCCAAAATTGCCAGCAAAAATAGCAACAGGGCTGTCCACACACATACCCTGAGAACCAATTGAAGTGAAGAAAATGCTTCAACATCACCATTAAACTACTCCGTGAATATATCCTACTAAGATTGTCAAGTAAATACCATCCTGTCCAGGCTAAGAAGAGCTTTGGACCCAAGTCCTTCCTGTCTTTTGCAAAATTGAACATAAAAGTATACATCAACACTGTTGGCTCAGCAACTCCTAGAATGAGCAAAGGTTGTCCTCCAACAAGAGAATGGATGATTCCACAAAGTGCTGTTGAAGCAAGAGTTTGCACTGCAGTCAAAGTTCCATCTGCAGGAAGACATCAAATACCTCAGACTTATTAGATGGCCAGTTAAAGCACCAATAGCAACATACATATATATAAGCTGCAGAACCTGTATTTCTCTCAAGCTGTTCCCCAAAAGATATGACTGGAATTGCTGAAGCAAAGAATATATATGTTGTTGGAGCAAGGATCCTAAATGAAAAGGAAAAATAAATACTGTCATACTGTTGGATAAGGCAAATTTGAAAATGGTGCCCATATTATAACATAACTATTCCATGATCATCATTGATCGACACAATCAGAATACCCTGCAACAATGGGGCACATATGGCAGAATTCGCTAACCTGATTCCGGCACGGAAACCACCAATCCAGTCTTGCTTATAGCACAAAAGCCTTCCTTTGAGATCATTTTTTATCCCACGGAAGGGAACAAATGTTTCCTCCATGATAGCTCAAAAGTATAGTGAATAAAAAGGAAGTATATATAATTTTGAAGTTCTTGTTCAACAAACAACTATCTAAGACAAACAGAAAACAGTAACATAAAACTTCAAACCAGATAAAGTACTCGAGAGGCCAATATGGTAACTAAACTTGCATGTGTGAGGGTAAGAATAAGAATCTATAAGCAGAAGAAATAAAAAGAAAAAATGGAATATAATCCTAAATTGAACATCTTCAGCAGTATTAATTCTGTAGTTAAATGAATAAAGTTGAAGAATTTACATTTAAAAGGAACATAGAAAGAATGATTTTAGTATATTTGTGATTGTCAAAAGAATCGGTTAGAAAAGAATAAAATCACTTTAATTCCATTTCTTTTAGTTAAAGAAACAAGAATGTCAGCGAACAAAATCCATGATTAAATACAGAAGTGTAAACTAGCGAAAAGAAGAAATACTCTCCATACACTCAAGATTTTATTAGCGAATGAATTCAATGAAATTGAGCTCCATTCAGAAAATTTTTACTTCACTACCAACAAAGACCTTCTACTCATCAACTAAAACCCACCAAAAATCGAACTGAGGACTTAAATTACATGTTACAGTGTTTACATACTAAGAAAGAAATAGTAAAACTTGAACAGCAATATACACAGCACCAAATTAACGAAACCCCATTGTCAAACACAGCATTTGAACTTTTTAAAACAATTCGAAGCAAATGGGCATGAACAGAATTTGGCAGAAACTCAGAAAACTCAGAAAAGGTGAATTAACGAGAACCCATGATCTGAAATTAATGAAACTGATTTAAAGCAATTGGGAGCAAATGGGCATTAATAAAGAAGAATAAAGGAGCAATAAAGACACTTTAATCAATATTACATTATGCAGAAGGGATTCTCGGAAGGGAAGCAGCAATATAATTAAGAACTTTAAAAAGCAGAAGAAAATTGTTAATGGGGGCACAATTACATGATCTGAGAAACAAAAGAGACGCAGACAGAAAGGCAGAGCAGCTAGAGGAAAATGAGGGTGTAAAGAAGATGAAGAAGAAGAGAAAGTATCAGAGAGATTGATTTTAGCACACAGAGACAAGCAAAGAAAGGATTTTGGCGTGAAACGGTGAAAGAATAAGTGTGCTGTGACTAAGCATAAATAGGAAGAGGAGGACCTCATTTTAGGTGCGTAATAAAAACAAACAAATTGACAGGAGAAAAAGGAGAGAGACAGAGAGTCACGCAGATGGAGATTGAAAATAATAGATTATTTAGCACAACGGTTGGCCTAATCTTCAATTTAAAAAAAAAGTGCTTTCTTTAACAATTTGCTTCCAAGAAAACAAAATAGAGAGGGAATCGATGAAGGCAACCAAAGATTTGTTTGTTGAGTTAATCTTTTTTTTTTTAAACAGAGAAGTTAATCACATATTATAAATGCCTAAAAACATTTATTCAAGTTGAATCCACCCAGATTTATTCAGCCCCAAAATCTACATTTGCAGCTTGCTTGCAGGTCTCAAGGATCGTACACCTAAACTTTGTTTGGAGACAGTGATAACGAAGTTTAGTATTTAAATAAGGGATAAATACTACTTTAGCATTAAGTTTTGATCATAAATACTATTTTCTCATCGTATTTTGGCAGACGTGCTAAAACGTACGAATGGTTTTGTAAAAAATACTAATATAGCACCGCGTCATTAATTTTTACAGATTTCTGTTAAGTTTAAAACGGCAGACAGAAAAATAGAAAGAGAAGAAAATTAAATACCTATATTAACCTTAAGTTGAAATTTAAGAGTACCCAAAGAAAAAAAATCACAACTTCGTTATAATTTCTTAGAAAACAAACAAAAATATGCTTCAATCCTTCACGAGATAAAGGAATCTCTCCATAATAAACAGTGATTTCTCATTCCTTGATGGATTTTTGGTCTGTTCTTCAATTTTAGGTATTATGTTGCTTTTTTCTTTCAATTTCGATTTCATGCGAAGATTTCTCTTCTATTTCTCAATTGATTTGTTCAATCAATTTGTTATTTGATTAGTTTTCATGAAATTTTCAATTTCTATCAAATTTTTTTTTAGAGTTACATCCTTCAATTTCTTCAAATTTCCAGTTGTGATTTCAAATTATTTCTTTTGACGAATTGATATCTCTTTTACTTGTGTGTTTCTTTGATAATCCTTAATTGATTCCAATTTATGTTTCATATTCTAATATGATTGAAATTTATCATTGAATTCTCCATTACTTGATAATTCTGTTCTCAGTTTTTATTGTTGTTGGTCTTTGATTCTTCATATTAATTTCGTTTTTCTTAATTTCTATTCGGGTTAATTAGTTGTTGTATTCCATATTCCCTTTTAATTCCTGTTTTACATTTTCTGCTTTTCCTCTTCGAGTTTCAGCCTTTAATTTTCTTGATCATGATTCTCCATCTTGAATAATTCTGTTATTTTCATTTTTCTTTCCTTTGGGTGAAAATACGGGAATTCCATCGGAGCAACGGAAAGAGAGAATGAGAGAGATGATGGTGGCTGTAGGATAGGCACGATTTTTCCATTCTAATATCAAGGGCATCTCTGTCTTTTCTCCTCGGGTTAACGGCAACTATATAAAAATTAACGACGCGGTACTATATTAGTATTTTTGGCCAAACCGTTCGTGCGTTTTAGCACGTCTGCCAAAATACGATGGTAAAATAGTATTTATGACCAAAACCTAATGCTAAAATAGTATTTATCCCTTTAAATAATTTAAGCTACTGTAATGTAAAGTAAAATAAGATGCACGGATGTAGGAGTGAGTACGGTTCGGATTCGGGTCAAACCTAGACCAAATTTTGACCCGAATGTGATAATCCATATTTGCAAATTTTTTGGAAGGGATATATGTAAATTCATTCTTGCAATTTTTTTATTTTACAAAAAGGAAACACGAAAAAAAATTGAAAAGGAAAAACGATGATTTTAAAGTTTGAAAATATTTTCGTTAATTTTGTTAAAAGAAAAAAGGTTATTGTATAGTAGTTGTACAAAATCTATATAATAGTTATGCAAAAATTATACAATAATATAATAATTATACAAAATCTATTTAATAGTGGTGCAAAAATTGTACAATAAATTTGAATTTTTTTTTTTTAAGCTTATGCAGAAGCTGTACAACAGTTTTACAAAATGTATACAATAGTTGTACGTGTATTTTTTTAATTTGCGATCTTTATTATTAAATAAATTAACCAAGTTTTTTTTCGTAAAATAAATATATCATGTACCCTTTCTCTCTAATTTATTATTTTTTACATTATTTTGCACAATAAAACTCTTCATCAAATTATTTTAATCGTTGAGACCAAATCTAAAAGAATCCCTTTTTGGAATTTAGAGGACCAGACCAACCCATTAAGCTATGGGTAGGTTTTGTGTTTAATATGGTCGGATAAGGATAAAATTTGGATTAGATTAGCAACCTTACAGTTAATTTAGTAGCGAGAGAGAAATTTCGAATGTAGTAGGATAGCAAGAGGAACCCTTTTTGTGTTGAGAGGATTGCAAAATCAAAATTAAACATGAACCCTAAATCAACGGATTAAGCCATTGAAACAATAAAAAACTACTTCCACTTAACGGAGACTATGACTAAGGAAAGAGTTAATGTTAAATGGAAGTGAGGGTGGGGGTGAATGATTGAGTATCGCCAAAGAGTCAGATGGCGAGGCTATGAAATCTAATGTGAAAAATGAAAGAGCGCTTATGTTGTTCGTTCATAACCTAATTTTTAGGGACTTTGAAATCGGGTGAATTATTAATCCAACGAGTTGGTTCGGTTTATTGAACAACTCAACAATTTGTGGAACACCATACTGAGCCCGATCCCATTTACCTTAACAGGTCAATCGAACCTTGCCTGAACCCAATAATGGAGAAGCAATCTATTTAAAAAAAGAACAGAAGATGGAGATTTATTTTGAAAAGACTTGAAGAAATAACCATTATTAACGGCTAGTGAATTGATAGTGGCGATTGGTGAAATTGTTTAACGCTTACCAATTTAGGAGTTTTTTTTTTTAAAAAAAATAAGATGAAATTGGTTAAAGAAACAAAGTAGAGGGTGATTTTAATATTTAGCCTATTTTAATTTGATCTCTAATTTTAAAAAAAAAAAAAGCTAAAATTTTACCAAAATTTGTGAATTATATTATTGTTATTACAAAGTAAAAATTTGGGCCAAAATTGTAACAAATTATTTCATGTACCATGGACCCAAGTTAAACAAAATCTTAACAAGGGGTGGCCTATTTTGTTATTGTAAAACTCATTGTTTTTGTGAGTGTTGAGTTTAGAGGCAAAAAGGTAATTTGGCAAAATAGTTATTTTACACCTCTATATTTTGTTTTGATGTAATTTGGTAATTTGAGAATCTTTTTTATGCTTAGGACGATGAGACAGTTGTTTTAAGTATAATATTACGTTTTTTAGTCCAAGGATATTTTCGTTATTTTTGGTATTTTGGTATTCTTATAAATTAAAATTTAAAATAAATTATTATTTTATTAATTCTAAAATTAAAAAGTAATTTGGGTCTAGTTAGGAGATTTAATTGGTGTTGAGTTAGAATTAGTGTTTAAATAGGATTTCGGGGTTAATTAATTAAATAAATAAATTTGGGGTTAATTTAAAATTTTAAATAGGTTTTCTCCATAAATACTTGAGAATCAAGTCTAGGTGTTTTAGAGGCTTAGAATTTTAGGTATCTTGAAAAATAGGGTTTAGAGGGTTTTTCATCTGCCTGTCGTTTAGCCTTAGGAGCGTGCTAGCACACATCATCGTTTGATGTGCCATTAGATGAGTGGCTCGCAGAGCATCGCGTCCTCGTTTAGCAAAAGGGCCATGTTGTTTGGTGTGTGAGCATGCCAACCCACCTATGTCATTTTGGCTTCTATTCCAGCCGCTTGATTTTTGAGTTTTGGGTGTTTTTGAGGTTTTCTTGATTCCTTTGCATTATTTTGATTCTCATTTAAATAAATCATATTAGGTTCATGTTGGGTTGATTATTTTTTTTAATTATTTGATTTAATTTGCATTAAAATTAATTTAATTGAGGGTTTTATTGAAAAATTGAGATTTAGGGTTCTAGGTTAGAATTGAAAATTTTGATTATTCTTAAATTGGTTAGAGTTTCAATTAAATTCTAGATTTGGATGTTAATAAGCATGGTAGGGTTTAAATTAATTAAATTGGGTGTTAGGAGTTTCTAATTATTTTAATTAATGAATTTCTATGAATAATTCTCTACTGTAATGCTCATGTTGATGCTATGACTTTGACTAATTTTAAAAAATTATAGAAAAATATGATATGGATATGGATTTTTTATATGTTTGAGTTCTGGAAGTTAAGTTTTGAAGAAAAATATTTTGGATTGAGTTTCAGATGGTTTGATTTCCAAAATAATTTAATTTCTCTACTGTTAATTGAATATTTGTGCTATTAATGTTTTTTGATAAAATTGGTTTGAAAGAGTTGGAACTCTTGAAAATTCTAAAATTTGAGGTAATATTAATAAGATTTGAAAGTATATTTTGTTAAAATATTGGAATTTTAAATGCAAGGATTATTACTTATAAATTTTTAAAGTTAGTATCATTACTTGAATCGTTATCAGTAAATTTGATTCTTTTGGAATTTTCTTCCTAAAGTGGAGATTTTTCATAAAAATTGGTTTAGTGTAACTTCTAAATAAGTATTTTTGTTTTGAAACTTGATTTGAAAAATTATATTTTTGCAAATTGAACTTGGTTTTGAATTGGTTAAATAATTGAATATGCAATTATGGAATTGGTTTGATTGCATGCATTAACGTTATGCATAAACATTCATACTAGCATTTGACTTAGGATTATCATTGATTTTAGTTTATGATTAGGTGTTTATCCATCTTCTTGTTCGTTAAAGGGTGTATTCGTATCGAATTTCAATGTAATTTCTATGGGTGCATATAATTACTTGTGATGTGCTACTTGCTAACAATTATACTATACATATATAATAAGCCCTTATCATATACTATTATTCTTCCCATTTCGATATATTACATTCTTTCTTTACCCAAACCTACATGTGATTAAGAGACAGGAAAATGTGTATGCTTTGATATATCATCTGATTAATCTGAATATGAAATTACTTATGTTGTTCTAAGGTGTGTCATATAGGAATGGAGGATGCTAGCGGAAGATATTTCTATTCAGTTATGTGATTTCTATTCTGAGGCATATTGCCTATTTTGTTTTATTCAGTATATGATTTCTGTGGCTGGTATAAGGTTGGATTCTTTTCTATTTTTTGTGGTGAAATAAGGGAGAATGCGTTATTGAAAAATCATATACCTTGACACACCATCTTATCTGAAATTGTTTGAGATTAATTTATTTGATTTCTGATATTACTGCTTGTTGAAATATTTCCATGCCATTTATGGGATTACTGAGTGCCTATATATAATGCTCACATCTATATAGTTTGTTCCGCAAATTTCTGATATTCCGCTAAGGCAAGGCTTGAATTCTTTCTTCTTGAGTTAAGTTTAGTTAGTTTATTTAGCCTATTTAATTTTGTTCAGATTTCTGTTCTAGATTGATTTTTGGATTGTAAAAAAAAAAAAAAATATTGCTTCAATTTGCATTCGTAATTTAGAAAAATTTTTACATAGTGATTTTTGTTTATTTGTATTTTAGTAGTTATTTATTTTTAAAAATTTGTGCAGTCAGACTTCGGTCTAGTTGTACACCAGTCTTAACCTTCGGATTTGAGTCGTGACAGTTAAATACAAATTTCAAATTTGTCATTTTTTAAAAATGCAGAAACTATACAGAGTTGAAGATTTGTGTTGTGTTATTGCAAAGTTAAAATTATGTTGAAATTGTTACAAGTTACAAAGTTCATGTTAAAATTGTTACTTAAGACCTTTTATTATAATAAAGTTACAAAAAGTAACATTATTAAGTTGCCCCTTGAATTTAGAATCCAAAAATATAAGAGTAGAAGTTCCTTATTTAGAGCATTTCTAATGGTAATGTAGATTGCAGCTGATGTGTCGATTGAAATAAAAGATATAAATGATTATGTGGTTAACTGTTTACTGCTAGAGTTTAAATTTTAAAAAACTGTTTTCAATACAATAACTTTCATTTTTCATTTGCTTCTCTTTATGGGGTCCACAATTTAATAGATAACCAATCACGTAACGACTTTAACGCGGACAATATCTAGAAGACCTTCTAGAAATAGAAAGCTTGCTAGACATTATTTATTGACACGTCTGTTGAACGGTCAAATAGATATTATCATTGGAGATGATTTTTTCAAAATTTTTTCCATTTTCTGACGTGTCCATTAAATGAAAGCAATTTACCGTTACATTGAAGATGCTCTTATAATATTTTTGTTGGACTATCAACTCCGCAAATTGGGTTAAGCTTGATCAAGGCCCAATTCATAAAAGCAATCTAATATATATTTTACCAATAATAATGTAACGATAATAAAAATACAACTAATATAAAAAAATAATAAATGCATTCATATGTGGAAGTGACTGTAGACAATCATTCTACAATTAATTATTTATTTTTTTTTTATAAAGATGCATCTACACTACTCTATATCTAAAGGAGAAGGGGGAAGCGAAACAAACCCAAGCACGGAGGCTTGGTAAGAAGAGCACCTACCACTGGACTACTTCCTTGTTCGCAATGGGATTTGAACCCACGATTTCAGGATCGTTAGGCACCACGTTCAGCCATTAGGCTAGATGGTTGTTCCCCATTCTACAATTAATTAAAAGCAATATAAATGTAAAACAAACTAGTTCTTTATATCGTTTTGTTATTATTTTAATATCAAAAAGTTATTTTTTTTATCACGTTAAGCTTCGTTTAACCATCATACAGCAGCAACAACAACAAATTTTAGTCCAAAATAAACGATTAACAAAAAAAAAAAATCTCTCAAACATAATAAAAGCAGTCATATAAGTCTTAGGTACTTTTCACGACATAGATTTTATGTCTCCATACAAGTTTGTTATGAATCGAATCTGCATTGATATCGAAGACTCATAAATTTCTAAATATTATCTACTTCCGAATAGTCTTAGATTTTCCTCGACCCCTCTTGACCCCCTCAGCTATCAAGTTCTCACACTTATTATGAACTGCCGCATGAGAAAACCTCCATAAAACATGCATATACCATTGAAGTCTACCTTCTCTCATTTTATCACTAACTGCCACTACGTGAACTTTCTCTCGAATATGAGCATTCTTAATATTGTCCAACATTGTATGGCCACACATTCATCTTAACATTCTCATATCCGCCACATTCATTTTATGGAGATGTTAATTCATTTCTATAAAGCATTGCTAGCCGTACAACTATCCGATAAAATTTACCTTTCACCTTAAAGAGTATTTTCTTATCACATAGAACCCCTGTTGCACCATTCCACTTCATCCACCTATCTTGCATTCTGTGTGTGACATTTTCATCCTAACGTCTTTCATATTGAAACACAGAACCCAGATATTTAAATTGTTTAGATCTGGGGACCAAATCTTCATCTAATTTAATCTCTTATTCTTGTTTCTTTCTTAAACTGAATTCATAGTGCATAAAAACCATTATCTAGCAATAAACAATTATTTTTATAGGTGACCGCTACTATCATATATTAGGATGCGATTTCAAGAGAGTTTGAAGTGAAACTTTTGGCGCATAAAGGAAAAGCAATGAAACAGTGGTAGCCTTTCGCATGAGGAAAAGGCCTCGGCGTTGCAACTTGCAATATGCGAAGCCTGCGTATGACAAATACTGTGATGCAACTACTGCCTTTCCTTGCTTTAGTACCACAATTGCACTACATAACATGAATAAAATAATTAAGAATCACTAATTAATTTATTTTTATAAATTTTCTTATAATTTTAGATTCTCTAGTAAATTTTTAATTTAAGAAACCATTTTAGCCGTGTCTTCTCGGCTTTTTTCTTCCTTTTGAGTTTTTGAACCATCACTAAACTTCATTTTAATTCCAATTCCCGTGAGTCTTCCTTGTCTTTTATTACTATCTTGTCTTTGTTTTGTTTAGTATTTCTTATAAATAACTTTTAAATTTTTATTTATTTCGATAAAATTTCATATTTTCCCTCTCAAATCTATTTTATTTCTAGATTTTGATTATTTTGTCTCTTAAATTTATTTATTAACAGATTTTATGTGAGATGTACCCTTTTGTAAGTTTATTATTTTATGCTATTTTTTATTTATTTGTGCTCCGTAACATTTTGTTGACGATACGAAATACAAGGTAGATCGTTGATTTTTTTTTTTTTTTTGTATAGAGGTCAGATTTTTAAATCTATGTGATACTTTTATAAAATTGGAATAAATATTACGACATGTTCCCATTTTAATATTATATCAATTTCTCCATGAACAAGCAAGAATATGGAGGATTGTGTTATAGAAATAAATAAAAAGAGCTTGGTCGACTTGTATTGCATGTCCCAGATTAGCTTAGACTACTACTTGGAACCTAATAAACTTTCAATATAAAAATATAAAATAAAGGAGATGGGTACTTGGCCACTCTCAGTATAAAAATATTAACAAAATCCAATTATTTTAACCAGCTTTAATAGAATTTAATAACCCAAAATTTTCATCTTTTATGTGAGTCGTGCCTTGAAATTTGAAAGAAAATTGAAAACATATTGGAAAGTAGAAGAATAAAAGATATGGAACGAGATCTCTTTTATAACATAGACACAAGACACGTTGCACACAGAAAAATTCATGCAAATTTGTATATGCATGCATGTTGCAACTGAAAAGAAAAAAAAAATATCGGAAAAGATAAACCTCTCGTAGGCTCTCGAAGGTTTTGTTTATTTCTTTTGTTTTGCTCGAACGATTGATTGTTTATACTCGGTCCTGAAATCAATTTAAGTGGTCCACAGTTTATAGAATTTGACTCTGTGTTGTAAATTGAACAATAAATAATTAAGACCGTTAAATTTGTAATCATATGAAATTTGTAATACATAGTCAAATTCTGCAAACTGTGAACTGCCGAAATTGATCTCGAAACTTAGTATAGACAGTTTATCATGCCCAATTGAAAAAAAAAAAACCACAAAACAATGATGACGAGAGGCTTTCGAAGCGAGAAACCTAGCCGGACCCAAAAAAATATAGCTAGGTTGCAGAAACAGTTGCTAAAAATAACGACAGAGCAACTGACAATAATAATTAATAGATAATTAATGAATTTTTTTTTTGGCTGGTTAAAAGTATGTATTTAGTATTTGGAGATACCTTAGAATTTTAGCAGAAAGATAAAAGGATGAACTTTACTGTTAAAAAGAAAATCGGGGCATAAAGAAGCATATCCTCCCTCGAGTGGAACTCCATTATCTTGTCCTACTTGGTTGTTGGTTTTCATGTCATCACCATTAGAACTGTCCTATGCTTTTTAACCACAAAATCTCAACTCAACTCAACTAATCTGATTTGATTCAGTAAATAGAATCTTAAGTTTTAAAATGGATGGATTCGGATTCGATATTATTGAAATTTTTAATAATTTATATTGTTATTTATATATCAAAACCTGAAAATAAAATATAATGTAGTATAAAATATTACTAGTA
>CATIWJ010082626.1:0-13188 GCA_949640765.1 Croton laevigatus | reverse complement strand
TTCTGGGCATCCAAAGAGTTGGGTCCACCTCAAATCCAAGTCATTTTGCCCAAAAGATCCACTAACATGAAATAGTAATCGATTGTAGATTTCACCAAAGGAATCAATAATGGATTTTGCGGAAGGAAACAATTAAAAATATTTTCGAAAAGACAGATAAAATCGATCAAAGTGTGACGGTGATGATGGCCTTTCGCGTGACGGACTGTGGCTTCTTCGATATTGCCTTCTGTTGGGTGAAGAATTTGGTAATATAAGGGTTAATCATTTATAGATGAGAGCTGCTAATATGGACAAAATTTTGTTTATAGAATATTAGAATTTATGAAGTTTCATTCCTGAAAACCCAAAAACAATCTCATTATAGTATTTCAACCATGTACCTTCTGCTAATTAATGTTGTTGTGGAGAAATCAAATCCCATAAAAGGAAAGATAAAGAAACTGCACTTTCAGGCGTCGGCGGCTAGGACTTCGTGGGAAAACATAACAAGGTTGAAGGTTGATGAAATGAAAATTTCAAAACAGTTGTTTATTTTTTAAGTTTTTAAAAAAGACCCATAAAAATTACATTTTAATCCATTTACCGTTATTTTAACAGAAAAAATAAACAGAAGGATACTTTTATCAACGGAATTAAAACGAAGTGATATTTGTGTCCGAAAAAAAAGGACAGGAAGATATTTGTTGATTAGGCTAAAACATAGAGAGTTTTTTTGTAAATATCCCATAATAATTTAATGAATTAAAACAGAATAATCGAATACCCTTTTACCCCTCTCAAGGGCTGCCTATTAAGACTGGACTCTCAAAATAGCAGCCTGCCGATCAGGGTTTTCTAGAAACTGCTCATTCATCAAAAATTTCATATAAAGATTGGATCTTTTTTTTTTTTAACCAGGAAGATTGGATCTTTATGTGTGTGTTTAGAATGGCTAATTCATAAATGGATTACAAAATTGCCTACAGAGTCCCTGAAAGTAATTAATTAATAATCACGTCGAACACTCTCACACACTGATCAGCTCCACAAGTAGCAAGCTGCAAACTCTTGCAATCTTGGCTCTTCTCGCGGTTTCTCCATGACATCCGGTTTACCGGAGAAACATGGCACATTGTGCGATCAAGCCTTATTGCAAGAGTAGCAGTTGCAATTGCCGCGGCATTCACTGATTGTTGGACAGTAACACTCCATAGTTCGATGAGTCCATTTTCCATTCCAACAGCTAGAAACCCAAGATTTCTTTGTTGATCGATACCAACCCAGGAAAGGGCAGTGACGCTGCTATCGAATTGCGGTAGTGTCGTCATCAGTTTAACTGACGATTCCTTTTGTACTACTGCCCAGATCTTTACTGTTTTGTCCCTTGAACCTGTTGCGAATTCATGACCAAATGGATTCCAGGAACATGACCATATAATTCTTTTGTGTGCCTCTTGTCTTGCAAGAAGCTGATAGCCGATCTCATCCTCCCCTGCTTAAATATCAAAGAGAAAAATAAGAATGTCAATGATATATTGTGAAGTTTCTATCCAAATGAGCTTGGTCTACCGGTCACTTAGTAATAAGACAGTTACATAAATTGCAGAATGTGGAAATGGAATACAGAGAAATTAATAACACTCATTTCAAGAGGAAAAATTGAAACTAACTATCAACTGTCTGGAGAACCATAAGAGAAATTGGTATAACTAAATCACTGATAACAGAAAAGAAGTTAGTTCACCTGCTAAATTTCATGATTCCACATTTTCGACAGAATAAAAAAGGCAATGAATGATGGTTCTCTTGACTCATGCATTTACTTCCATGCAAGTCCATTTTCTAATGACTCTAATGAATTCCAATATCCACAATCAAGAACTCGCTGAAAATATATGAACCATGCTTTGTCCCAAACCTATTAGTCTAAGAAAGATCCAATTCCAAGGATCAAATAAAGGAATAGATCGATTAATTGAACCATTAATTGCATATGGAGGAAAACTAGCAGAATTACATTCCCAAGAAATGATATTCTTATTTATCATCAAGAAGATTCGATATGCTATATTTGTTTAACTGATGATTAAAACGCACAGCATCAAAGAGCAGTAAGGGATACCTGTTTCTGTTATAGTGAAAACGGAAAATTGTCGATCTCTTGAGACAGCCAGAAGCATACTGTCATCCTGAGAGAATTCCATTTGTGTCACTGTTAAACTATGAGACTGTAAGCGACCAACTGCCTTCCACGACCCCACTTGCCACAGCCATATTTCAGCTACTGTTGCTGATTGGGCCTGCAAGACAAACAGACCACAATAAATTACACCTCCCTTTTCGACCAGACATATATTAGGTGCCAGAAAATCAATAAAAGGAGAAGCAAGAAATGTTACTATATAAACTAATGTTTAAAAACCTAACAGTAAGTTGCTGCTAAACAAATAAATGATTCATCATTCACTCCTCAAACAAGTTGCATATCAAAAATGAAGAATTAGTTGAAAACTAACAAAAAAAACTAAAAGCTCTCAGTAAATTCTAGCATTTGTCTAAATAAAAGAACTTGTAGGAGCTGACTCAAATATAAATACAACAAAATATTGGTGGAAAAAAATAGAAGCATTCTTCATCTGCCTGCCAAAGCAAGAACTGAACTGCGTGGGACAACAATTGAGGTAATGACAATGCATAGCTGCTGGGAAATTTAGGCCCAAGACCCCAAGGACATTATCAACAAGTTCATGCACATATGGTTATCTTAAAGATGCTGTATTGTAAGATAAATAAATATACCTTGCATGCGGAAGCAACGAGCTTTCCCTCATGATCACAGCATAAAGAAAACAACTCATTTCCATGACCATAAAGTTTGTGAGACTCTGGCCAGAGAGTGTTGTATGCCAGTTGATCTTCAATGGGAGGTTCTGTCAACACAACTGGAACAGCATCGGGAATGCTTTCAAGGGTATCAAGACTATCACTTCCATTTCTATCTGGAGTCTCATGCGCAGCTGCAAAAAAAAACCACCCATCAAATTCCTTTCTAATTATTAATACAAGTTTCATCAGCAGCTAGTTTCTTGATCTTTTCGTACAAAAGGACACTACCAAGGGAGACTTCTAAGAAGATATAAATTTTTTTCTTTTTAGGGAAAAAAAAAAGCGTGAGTCGTTTTCTTGTTTTGTTGGTTACTACTTAGCCTTATACTGCATATTGAGTAGCAGTGAAATACTCATATTATCCTAATAATTTAGATTTTCTAAACAATTTACTTACCCTTTTTGATAATTGTGATAAATTAAGGGACTTTTAAATGCCCATACCCAATCTGAAAGTAACTTTTAAGTAGCGTTACCAAACACCTAACTACTATTTTTTAGTTGACAAATATGGGGGAAAAAAACATATTTCTATGTCAGAAGTTGGGAGGAGTCAAACCAAACACCCTCTAAGCTTTGGTGCTCATTGACTTAAAAATACAAAACCATAAATGAAGCCAAGTATATCCCTGATAACAGCTAATAAGCATAAGCCAACATAAACAAAAAACATCAGACTTTTGACACATTCAATTCATCTAGCAGAAGTAAATAATAACTGAATCTAGTTGTGGCAAATGAGTAGATATGTGATGGAATAAAACAGGTGCAGTTAAAATTACCCATCTACTCTTTAACAAATTCTAGTCTAGCTGCAGGACTTACTTGTGCCCCAATGTGGAACTGAACTTGCATTCAACCCATGACGAAAACCCATATTTCATCAGTTTACCTCTTTTATTAATTTTTCTTATTCTGCTAATGTGGTACATGACAGCGTCTTGTTGAAAGAACTGGACTATATAGACAGTCGACAACAGTCATCTGATTTATTTATCTTTAAAAAAACCTGAAAAAGGCTACTCAACTAACCAGGTGCAGTCCAAAAAACAAAAGAACGTGAATCCAATAATAGTATGATTATAAAGAAAATAAACAAAAGGCAGGCAGCAATTTTGCAAAAAAGTATCAGTAATCAAACTGACAGTGAAATCCTGTTCTAATTCACCTCATGGAGAGGGGAAATGTAGAAAAAAAAAAAAAAAAATGAAATGCTTCACAACATCCAAGGGAAAAAATGATTCAGGAGTCCAAAGGTGAAATTAGTTGCCGTCTTCATGATAGAAAAACTTAGAAACATTCAATCTACTTGAATTTTTTCTAAAACTAGCTAGTTTGATAGAGAATAATGTGACAGAAGTTACCAACTAGGACACCATTAGAAGAAGACAATTAGTGAAGCTGAATGAACCTATCGTGATGTTGCATAATGATACGAGCGGTTACAGACACATTCTTGCAGGAACCAGAAATGAAAAATATTGATGCAGCAGGTTGGAAGAGGTGTGCATAGTTTGGCCTTGTTCGAATTAGTTGTTTAAGTAGTATAAACTATTTGAATATTTATTAGCTATTTTTAGTAGCTGTTTACAAAACGCTAAAAGCTAATAAGGTTAGTCTTTGATAAAACGCTACCTAAACAACTAAAAGCTGCCAAAAAGCTACTTCATTGAATGTTACAAAAAATCGCTTTTAGCATTTCAACTAGTCAAAATGATAAAAGCTACTTGAAAAATTATTGCCGAATTCTCAATGGGCTTATTGGTATCATGCCCAATGTAATCTGACATCAAAATTTGAGTTCAATTTTCTATGACCTACCCACATTTGTTTAGGTTAGAAAGAGTATGGGTGAAAATTCTTAAAAAGAAAATATCATAGTAACTTCTGAATAGGTATTACAATTAAGTAGTGAAAAGAATTAAAAAAAAAAATTTAGTAAAGAGACTTACAGTGAACGTAGATAGGTTTCTGTGACAGACCAAGAGCAGACATATTCGCACCCAAAATCTGAACATCTGATTGGAGATCTTCAGGAAAACTAGAGTTTTGAGAAATTGCATGATTCAAGGTCTTCAGGAAAGACAAAGGAGCTTCAAAAACTCTGGCAACTTTCTCATCAGCTCCACAAACAAAACGATGATTCCCCTTTCCTTGAATCATGGACACACAGTTAATGTCATGGCCATGTATTTGAGGGCGAGCAATTTCATGCCAGTATTCCTTATTTGAGGTAGAAGCTTCATTTTTCCATGGAGCAAAGATACGAGTTGTCTGAATGAAGAATTGAGACATCAATAACACCAATCTTAGGTTACAATATAACATAGAAGCATGCATGATATTCAAGAACACGTGGCTTTATTTTTATCCAGTAATAATAAGTAGCTTCATAATATTTCACATTACAAGTTTACAACAGAACAAAAAAGGCCCACAAACTACTTTCAAGTTCTACCAAACAGTTCGCACAGTTGATTGAATGTAATTCCCTGTGATGTCAAATTAATGTACAGACCACCTTACTTAATAGTGCCGGTATTAACAATAAATTACGAATTCTGTTTATGCATATCATATGTTTTGATAAATGTTATAAGAATATCTTTTCAATTTGTAAGACTGACAGGTTAAACAACTCATAATCATCTATACAAAATGATAGAGACATTTGTCACTGTCAAGTGTGATAAAGAGAAAAGGCTATCATATATAGAAAATCAAAAGATTAAGCAAGAGAATAAGTTTTGGATATGCAACACTTGATCTCTAGCACCACTCAGAAACATAAGCCTGTTACCAAATATTTCCAACATGACAAGAACATTCAAGAAACTACTTGGTACCACGAAAAGCACATCACCTGGTCATGACTAACTGACAAAATGTATTCACCAGATCTTGACCAAGTAATGTCTGTCACTGAAGCAAAGTGCCCAGAAGGGACCTTCTGTGGTTGCCAGTTGTCCATGTTTACACCAACATTTTTCCAAATGTGAAAAGCTCCACCATATCCATGTGCTAAAATTGATTTTCCATCTGAACTCCAGTGACCCCCATAAAACCCTAGAGCAGAATGACTCAACTCCCCAACAGTGACCACGTTCATCCAGATACCAGTTTTCCTTTCAGGTTGCCATATCATCATTGTCTTGTCCATTGAAGCTGATAAGATGCTTTGAGGTTGATGGTAGTTTGTCCCTTCAGCAGATATTGAAGGGGGTTGCCACTCTACTGAATATACCCAATCCTCATGTCCAATTAATAGAGATTCCAAAGATATCTGATAAGAGAAAGAACCAGCTACAAGTACAGGACCTTTAATATAAGATGCTAGGCTTATCTCCTCTTTCTTATGTGAGCCCTTATTGTCAGTTAATAAACCTTGTAAAGCCATCTTCCATATCCGTATGCCCTTATCTTGAGATGAACTTACCAGCAGAATGCTATTTGCTTCACCTTCCTTGTATATAGGTAACGAGAAGTCCAAACTCCGGATCCAATCGGTATGTGCTTTCAGCTCACAAGCATGAATAAACTGGGACATAGAGAACAGGCATAAACGATTGCATTATACATCAGCTGCAGAGCAAAAAAAAATCTAGGAATAAAAATCAGTATAGATAGTCAAGTTTAAATACCTTTCCTTTTCTTTCGCCACAGTACAGATGAACCTTGCTATCCAGGCCCCCAATTACAAGGACTATGTGATTAGAATTTCCTGGTAATTCTGCTAATGACAGAGCCACCATAGGCTTTGAACCAACAAAGAGAGTGTCTAGACACGACAATTTACATTCACCTAAAACAGATAGAGTTTGATCATCATTAAAAAATAGTGTTCAACTCTTAAGTTTTTTTTGTAACAGCCACCATTGGCAAAACATGTACTTGTAACATAATTCAATCAAATATTTGAAAAATAGAAGCAGAGTACTGCTAAGTGATTTTGCATGCTAAATGTATCAGTGTTAAATATTCCAAGAACACCTAAGATAAGATGCCAAAGCCATATCCAAAGCCTACAAATTGGTTCCCTCTTGCATAAATTGCATTGCAATAATGATTTCTATCTTCAAGCAAAACACAAGGTAAGTAACAACATTTTTAGTCCATATTCACAGTGAAGCAATGTCATCCCCCATAGAGAAAACTATATAAGATCGGGTGAAATTTCGTGGTGGAATGTCTCAGTCATCACACACAAAAAATCATTTGATGCATTTTTTTCCTAGCCAAAAGAGAAGCATCTGGGTTTGTGTCAAATATGAATATCCAGCCTAACTTATTCAAATCCAAGACAAGGGATCAAATGAGCACCTGAATATCAACTCAATCTGAATCTCTTATTGCACTATGTCTAATAATGATGCAGAAAAAGTGGAGAAGAAGAAGACAACAAAATGCACATTCAGCTACCAAATAAGCAAAGTGAGTGAGTGTGTGTGTGTTGGAGGGTCTGAAAATTCACTGACTATTGACAAAAAAAAAACATATTTTATGGCATTGACAATAAAAGCAGTCTAAGCATCCCATATTCAAGTTATAGCAGTGTTGGTGGTGAAACGAAAGAGAGATTAGTACATTTAACTCACCACCAAGAGAAGGGAGGATCAGTTCCCATATATAAACTGTACCATCAGAAGAAGTAGATGCAAAAATTACTTCACTGAGGGAAACCATAATTCCATTAATGCATGTAACACCCTTCTTGTGTGACTGTGGTAACTGTAGCACTTGCCTCCACTGTAAACAATGGCAAAGAGAAATGAAAAGAGCCATTATAGATAAAGTCAACAATAGAACAAGAGTTGCCCATTTTTTTCTACCTGCTAAACAAGCAAGGTCATGACTTTGGTAGCTAAATGTGCAATATGTTAGCTAATGTGTGAAGTTATTCAAACAAGAAATTTGGCGATATTATAGCGGGGACATTAAGATTCAGGGAAGGTTTGATAGATTATCAAAATATTTGCATTCAATAGTTAAAATAAAATTTAAACCAAATACCTTTTTGTCAGCAAGAGAGAATTCCCACAGAATAATGACGCCATCAGCATCTCCTGAGAGCAGATAATGCTGCTCTAAGTGTTTTGCTGCCGACAAATAATAGATTCATCAAGAACAAAGACTATCTGAATGGAAAAAAAATGGAAACTTTCCCTCTTCAAGAGCATTCTACATATTTGGCACCTCAGAAACTAAGGAAAAATAATGATTAAAGACAAAAGAGGAACAAAGAGCAAAAAAGAACAGTAATTTTGCAAAACAGGTAGTTAAAACGAATAAATTTTACGAAAAAAAATCACATTTCTTAACAATATTTAGCAACCAAACTAGAAGGACCGAGATATTGTTAATGAACTGATTCACAAAAGAAACCATAACATTAACGGTTTCATGCTTTGAACTCGTAAACTTAAAACATGAAGTTATAGATATATAACAATAAAAGGTACCTTTAAAAGCAAACTTATTGCTTGGAATCCAATGGGTGCAGTTAACAGAGGCCTTGTGAGCTGGAAGCGTAGTCAAAATCTGAGCAGTCTGTTGCAAAAATTTTAGAAATAACAGAAGAAAATTAGAACGTGGTAACATGTAACAAGGTTTGAAAGTGAAGAAAAGAGAGAGATGGAGACCTTGGGACAGAAAATGGCGACGGCGTTTTGGGCACCGAAGGAAACCAAATCAGAGGCGCCCCATGAAACATTGTTCACTATTCTGTTGCAACCTGCTCCTATGAATTCTTTTTTTACTTCAACGTCAGTGTTGTCATTTGAAGACATGATTAGGATCTTCGTGTGAAGAGATCGAACGAAGAAAGAGTTGAGTGACGGTTCCTTAAGGCTCCTGACTTCGCTTATGTTCCGAGGAAGAAAGATAAATAAGCTGCAAATAGCGATGGACCGAAAGCCCGAGTCCAAATACTTTATTTTTTTTTATTTTTTTGAAAACGAGTCCAAATACTTTGAGAATAATAATGTTTTTTTTTTTTCAATTTCATTTAAACTTTGAAAGAGTAAAATATTAGAATTGCAAATGCCCCTTTAAAATCTTTTTTTTTAAGGTTAAATATATTTATTTAAAATTATATTATAACAATATATAAATGTGAGAACATTGACATTGCCAAAGGTTTTTCCTTTTTTTTTTTTTTTGAGAATAATGTTTTTTTTTTTAATTTCATTTAAACTTTGATGTTCAATTAGTAAACACTTTTTTTTTAACTCTATTTATAACATGTATAAAAGTTGGAATGAAAAAGTAAAACATTAGAATTGCAAAAAATGTCCCTTTACTCTATGTTTGGATGGGGTGAGGAAGGGGTAATTAATGGAACGGTAAGAAAATGTAACGAGGGGGAAGAGTAAGGAGTGATACATTAAAAAACTAGTGATGTTTGGAAAGAAGTTAGTTTACCCTCCTTACCTCTGCTTACACCCCAATTTGAGAGGTAAGAAAATTTGAGTTTTGTGGGGTAATGGAGGGTAAGGTTTACCTCTCCTTACCCTTATGTACCCTCGCGTAACCTCTTCCCAAACAGAGGTACAGGTGAACTTACCCCTCCTTACCTTTACTTACTATTCCTTACCCTCAATCAAAACAGGTTGTTAAAATCTTGTTTTTTTAGGTTAAATATATTTATTTAAAATTATATTATAACAATATATAAATGTACGAATGTGAGAACATTGACATCGCCAAAAATACTCCTCCTATTTTCAATTTTTTTGAGTAATTACGTCTTTATTAAATTAGTAAATTAATTATAAATAAATAAGAATCATAATAGATTTATTAATAATGTATCCTAATTAGAAGTTAGTACTCGTATTATATTTATTATTTTTTAAGAGATAGAGTTCTATTTACTATTATTATATTTTTAAGCCTTATTTAAGTTTGGGACCGTTCGAAAGGAGTGGTCGCCCCACACTTGATCTAAATGGAGGTCGCTCCCAGCTGGAAACATGGTAATGTCACCTTTACTTAACTCAGGGATGTCACTCTTACCTTAATATAAGGGAAGGTTGCCTTATCGACCTTGACCTCTTGGCCTGGCCAAATTATTGGACCCCAAAAATTTAAAGGCCTCTTGGGTTTCGAGAGTTAAGGAACTCGTTGAATCCTATTGGACACAAGATTTTCGAGGCTTCACTACCTATATAAGGCCTATGTTGAGCATCTGTCAGGGCTAATCACACTTTCAGACTTTCATTAGTGCGATGAGCTTGGACTGAATTTATTAGTCGATATTCAGGTCGCTTGTCATTAAAAAAGCCATGAGTACAGAAGAGACATAAATACTCAGGATAGCTAGGACCAACAACCCACAGGTCCTCACTTTCCACTTGCACCATCGCAAGCATCCAAAATCGTTTGAGCTTTTTCTTCTTCCTCCTCTTTTTTTTCCCCTATCATTGCTAATGTTTGTGATAGAAAGTTTTTCTTCTTCTTCTTTGTTTCTTGGATATATATATACACACGATGATTTTAGACTTTAGGCCACTCATTATACTAGTGAGTCTTATAAATTTCGCTATTAATTAAAATGGTTACAACCATCCTCCATCCATGAGAAAAACAAAAAGTGAAGTTCAAATTAATGTCATGTGCGTGATGAGATGCCCTAAAGCATCAAAACAATGTCGTTTTAATGCAACTAAAAAAAACTTAACTTTAATGGATCATTTTGAAATTTAGGCCCATATTCATAAAGTATCTTTCTTTCCACATGTGTCATTCCTTCACCTTTGAAAAAAAAAACATAATTCATGGTTTTTTTATAAAGATGAGATTTATTTGTTAATTGGAAATAAAATGTAACATGCATGTGTATAAATTTGTGAGACCTTTTTTAAAAAATAAAAATTGTAAATAAAAATCCACCACCATTTTATTAGTTGTACCATCATCAACCACCTCCTCCTCTAGGCTAGTTGTGCCACCAGAGCAAAGCCAACTTGACGGCGAGCTGCATTGGCACAAATTGCCACCAAACTGTAGTAAAAAACAACAAAAATTGTGAGTTTTGGTTAAAGAATCAGATATCTTTTAAATGATTAAAACACACGAGCTTCTGGTGTTGGACGGCCAGTCTAAGGATACGAATGAACTATTTCAGGCGAAGATGAGTCTTTTGGCACTAATATTATCGTTGTTTATTGGTCAGACATAGAGATCAAGTTGGGTCAGAAAATGGGTCAAAACGACCCGAAAATGTCAAACACGTAAGATGAGGTATTCCGATAGTTGGACAATAAAATGGAGACCATATTATGAATATTCACATTGAGTTTTTCAATTCGATATTCATTTGTGAGATTTATCGCTAAAAATGGAAACAAAGTTTTTAGGTGAAAAATTTATAGTTTGGTTCTTAAGCAAGGTTGAAAATAATCAAACTTATATTTTGGTTCTCACACTCATGAAACAATGAATTTTGATCTAAAAATCCTACATTTTGGTCACTAAAGTTTAAGCTTGTTTTTGTTTAATTGCATCAAAATGATGTCATTTTAATATTTTATGGCGTTTCACGCGCATGCCATATGTTTGAAGCTCATCCTCCATTTTTCGGATGAAGGGTACTACTTTAGTCATTTTAGAAAGTTAAGGGGCTTAAAAGACTCATTAGTATGCCGAGTCTAAATTCAAAACACACTATAGTTAAAAATGGCAAAAAATGTTATTGGCTAACAATGTATATGATATAATATGTACGTGTCTTTTTTAATATAAAGGAGATTACTAATAGACAGGTAACAATGTAGGGCTACACAACAGGGGTATAATAGAAATTAAACTGGATAACTCCGCATCTTACCATTTCCATGAAAAGTAAAATGACCAATCAAGCTACTGTTTTGTGTATTTCAATTTTTCTGATTTGGTAAAATGGTAGGATCAATCAATCAATCCACTCTTGCACACTTCATGACAAATGGAGAGCTCTTAATTAAATAAAAAGGTATTGATACAACTCAAACATTCTTTTTTGTTCAAATGAGTTGCTCAACTATGGAAAGCACTTAAATAAGTTGCTCATCATTTAAAATGGAACAAATTAGTTGCTTTATGCCATGCGGCGGCTCGGATTACTGACGTGACACTTGCCACGTGGTAGTGGAGCCTGACACCATGCCACTTGGAGTCTAACACCATGTTACTTGTGCATGTCCACATAGGCAAGCTCTCAAATATTTTAATTTTTTTTTTAATAAAAAAAAAACTTCTTACTCATCCTCTTCCACAAAATCTAGTGAAAAATTATAAAAATCCATCACAAATGATGGAAGCATTAATCAAGAATCAATTACCATGCAAGAAGGAAAACAAAATTATCAGCTATAGACCCAATGAAGAATCAATTTTCAAAATATTCTTAAAAAAAAAAAAATCAAATCTAAAAAATTCTTCCATTTAATTTCTCACCACCACCAACCACCTTCCCAACAAGCAATATCAATGGAATCCCAAAAATCTATGATCTAAACTCATAGGTAAATAGCATTTGTAGCACCCCTTAACCCGACCATTTACGGTCGAACCAAGATGTGCCACATTACATATTACATGATATGCAGCTCATATTTTTAAATAATTTATTAAAATATAATTTATAAAATTTACAACATTGAATAAATGGAAATTCAATTCCAGATTTCATTACTATTTCTTGATTTAACTTCACAGTATATACCTTGCTAAATAATTCTGGTGAGCCTGATACTATTTGATTTTATTCATTCTTCTTGCGTCTTTCAAAAAATCTACAAGTTCAGAATTAACTAAACTTGCTGAGCGATTTCGCTCAGTGGATACTTTTAACTATAAAATAACAATAATAATATTTTCATGCAATTAAAAATTTAATTGCAATAAATACTCATTTAAAGAAACAATGTAAATAATAAGTATCAATATAATTAAGCAATTTATTTTAAATGCAACAATTATTCTTTTAATGAAAATAATTCAATAATATATATTAAAATAATAATCAGATTAATATTAAATTTTCTTATATCAATTGCTCAGTTGGCTCTACTAGGAATCTGGTAAACACATGAATAAAGCTTACTGTATTTAATTTACGATCTTGGATAACTCTAGGCCCACAGCCGGAGCATCATATTTTGACCGGATTTCGGATAACTCTGGGCCGTAGCCTGAGTATCCAATTTTGACAAAAGTTAATTCTCATTTTGACGGCCGTATTCAAATCATTCAAAGTGTAACCGGTCGGACCTGATTGCAGGCTCTGCTCGGTTTATCCAAAGTTTGACTTTACTTAAGTCTAACTTAGTTGGTCGCAGT
>CATIWJ010082596.1:0-26136 GCA_949640765.1 Croton laevigatus | reverse complement strand
TGATAAGTCACAACTTTTAGGGTGTTAGACTTAGGATTAGGGTTACTACAATAGAGAACCCATGGACATTTAGGCCCACATTTGACCCTCACTCTCTTAGGTTCATTCTTTTCATATCTTATGCCAAGTTTTTTTACTATGGCATATTTGGCAATGGCATCTCTCAATTGTTGGATATTGTCAAACAACATATCTAAATAGAACTGAGGTATCCTAGAAGTACAATCAAAATGGGGTTGAGAGTCATGTCTTCTGTTGCCCTCTTGAGGATCATCATTATCACTCCCACTGAAGTAACTACCCAAGTCATCTGAATCATAGTAATCAGAATCTTTGTATATACTGTCTCCTTCTTCATCACTCTTACTAAAAACATCATCATCAGCCTCTAATGTGGTGGGTTCTTCCTCCTTTTCAAACTCATTATCATCATCATTATCATCTGTAACATTCCCCTCCAATTCATTCCTCTCAACCTCTATAACTTTAGCCCTAGCAGCTATGCACTCAGGATCCTCATCATCAGTGAGGTCAAAGTCAAAAAATTCTAGAGGAGGAGGTGATTGTGTATCAAAAACAGGAAATTCATCCTCATCAACATGTGCTGGTTGTGGGGGTGGGGTTTCACATTGTCTTCGGTGTTTTGTACCTAATATTAAACAGTACATCAACTCCTCATCCCCAGATCTAACCACTTCATAGAAAACCCTTTTAGTAGCAGCTATTGGTGATTTATTTATACAAACAAAGGGTTGAGAATCAAACATAGGCTCAGTGCTATCTATGTGATTAACTATACCCTCATGGTCTACAAACAAAATCACTTCACTCCCATCAATAAGTTTACTAACTAACCTAGCAACCACCTTGTCTCCATTGACTAATACGAAAGACTTAGTTTCACTATCCCTGTAGTACACAGCATATACTGACTCATACCCTATTTGTTTAATGTAGAACATTATAATGGAATAAGACAGTAAGTCAACATCAAAACAGCTATCTATTTCTTTTAATTTGCCCCCCATATAATTAAAACTAGGCTTAACTCTAAACTGCCCTCCATGGGAAATACTAAAGTCCACCCTAATAACCATAGCTATTACAATACTGCAAAACAAAATAACCAATATCATTGTTATAATTTAGAGTTTCAATCATTTTAAACTCAAAAAACAAGACTGCTAACTAACAAAAACACAAAAATATTATACGTAAAAACCATAACCTTAATCAACAGGACCACAATAGAAGACAAATAAGAAAGCACAAAAATTTATTATAAACAAAAACCCTAAACCCCACCATAGTACCAGACAAACAACAAAGGCCAACAAAATATTATAAAGAAAACCCCATTGAACCCCACAATATAAGGAGACAAACAACTGAAGTAAAAAATTATTATAAACAAAAATCATAAACCCCACCACATTATCAAACAAAGAAAATAAATGGAAACATACCTGTTGCATACGATTCCTTATAGGGACCACAACCTTCAATTCTTATCTTCTGCACCTTCGATTCACCCTTTTTTTTTGCTTACCTCGAGATTTAACTGCACTTTGTCCTTCGTCAAACCCCACTGTCCTTTTCTCTTTTCCCTCGTCTGATAGTTATGTTTCAGACATAAATTCCCCTTTCTATTACGATTATGATTTCTAGGGCATTTTTCCCACAAAACGCCATCGTTTTCCTTTATCATATGGCCCATTAATTTGATTAAATGAGTCATAACGCGCCTCCCATTTGCTGAAATGACACGCTCCGTGAGTCCCGTTAAAAAAGGGGTCCGTATCAGACACACCGTTAGTTTAGGGGCTTTATATTATCATTACATTATCGAGGGGCCTTATGTAAAAAGGTGGTATAGGTTATGGGCGCAAGAATGGTTTCGGCCTTCCATATTATAGACAAGTTATAGCCAAAAGAGACGCTCTCCAACCAATCTTTTCGTATTGTTAAATTATCATAATAATAACCCCTAACCAACAAACAACCCTAAGTACAACAAAATTATTTTGATACGGGAGCTATTTTAGGAAGCTAGATCATACCCTATGGATATTTTCCACGGCATGTGGATTTGTGGTAGAAAGTTGAGCAAAAACTTCCATAGACCAATGAATGTTTCACAAGCTGTGTTATGTATTACGAGTTTTTAAATTAATTTTAAGGTATTATATTTTTATTTATTATTAATTAAATTATAATAAAATTAAGGTGATTTATTTTCCTTGTTAGGTTATAATTATTATTTTCCTTATTATAGTAGGTTTAAGATTTTCTTTTACCTATACAATGCAAACTTAGTCATTTTGTTAGACAGCTTATTTTCAATGAAATTTCAAACTATTCTCTAAACTTATCTAGGGTTTTGATCATTTAATGCTTTTTACGCTATGCCAGATTTAATTTGTCAATTGCAATGAACACTAGCCTGACCTTGCCCTTAGTTAACCAATTCTATAAGAACCCATTTAAACTAGATCATTTATTTACTTAACGTAATCCAAAAGTCTAGTCACAATCAAGTTATACCAATTGCTACTTGCATCAACTTGACTAAACAATTACATATGTATCCTGTCAATTAATCAATTAGCCATATCAAATAACTAACCAAATACATTAGAGATAAAGTTTCTCATAAGCTGCAGTAAACACATGAATGCAATAGAAATTAAAAAGTAAAGAGAAATAACATTAAGATCTCATAAACGTGGAGAAAATCAACTTTGAATTATCCCTTGGCTGAAGGGAAGAGTTTAACCTCTAATGGCTATCAACCAAATAAGAAGAAAACCCTAAAGACATTTTAAGGCAAGGGCTCTCTAAGAATGTCTTACGAAAGATCTTAAATACACTTATATATTATCTAAAACTAGGGCCAATAATAATTTAACAAAAGTATCCAATAAAAACTGTTTAATTCTTCTTTTTAGGCTGTAATTTAAGCTTAAAACGTTAATTAAAATCGTGGATTTGCTGCCTAAATAAGTGCAGCCCGTAATTCTATGCTCTGCTTCTTAGTATTGCCCAAAGCTAAGACTGATAACTTTAAAAATGTCCAAAAATTATCCAATATCAATTCCTTTGCTCAAAAGCTCCTAAAATATGCTCCAAATGCCTTCATTTAATCACATTTAGTTATTCCTAACCAAAATATATAAAACCAAGTAAAGGTTCACATTTAAGCATAATAGAACATCAAATAAGCACAAATTAGGGACCCAAATATGCTATCAATTAATCAATAAATATATTGTGTAAAGAAAATTTTTAGGATGTTGAAAATTCATACTCTATGGTTCGAAACTTTGTTTGATGGGTGATGATGCAAATACTGTAGAGAAGTTAGGAAAGGCCACACAAGAAGAAGATTTATTGTTAGTATAGTTGTTTCTATGTCACTACTTTGTACTGTACCATAAATTGTAATTGTACTCCAAGTGTTTGAAGAAATGCTTAAATGAAGCGTAAGAGGTTTATATGTTTATAGTGAAAAAAATTATCATTTTGGTGGCTTTTCAAGGCTTCATGCACCTTCCGTTAATTTAAACTCCACCTTTTGCTTTCTAATAGATGGAAGCTACGATTAAGTAATTTTTAATTAGTATAGGGGCTAAATAATACTATAGGACTACTAGTATAACAAGTACTCTAAAGTCCAAAAATGCATAGTTTAAGAGCGCAAAAAATGTTATTGGCTCAAGAAATTATTTTGTTTTTATAAAAATTAAACTATCAATTTTATATAAAATAATAAAAAGACACTTTTTGGTAAAATAAATAAATAAAATAATTCTTTTATTCATCAAAAGATAATATTTATTTTGTTAAAAGAAGTTGGTATTTATAATGAATAAAATGTGTATGATTTAACCACTTATATAAAAATTTGATTTTAAAAATAAATAAAAATTAAATTTTTTATTTTTACACTAAATAAATTAAGTTAAGTCATGAAGGATCCAATTATATTATTATTAAGGATTGATAAATGAAAAATGAGAATTAACTGAAAAATCTACAATAATTTCATATTATATAATAATTTGGATCAAAATGTTGAAAGTAATCTTTAAAAAATAAATTCTACAAATGGAACCTGCCAAACGACAATTTTTCATCTCCTTTCTCCTAAATAGAATCCCCATCTTCAAATACCGCCTACCAAAAAATGGCATTGATAAGACTAGGTTTTCATACCATTAGGAAGAGCTCATTGAGTGGAGGAGAATGATAAGTTCATAGCTTATAGCCGGCCACCATATTAGCTCAAATCCTCGTCGGGAGTCACGAAAATTAAGAGGAAAAAGCTCTCAAAAATAGAATATTTAAGAGACCCAAACGCCGATTTTTAGTGCTCAAACAAACGATTTGAGACTGGATTTAAACTCCACGCATCACAAGCTTCATTTTGACACTTGAATCTTCGCCTTTTATTGGCTGGAATAAGATGGGTCATTGGAGCGGGTCACACTATTCAAAATCTTCTTTTGTATATTTAAGCTGTTACTACGACTGGACAAAAAAAAAACAAGACTATGGTTAGGTTTCTCTTGTCGAGTGCTTCAATTTCATTTATTCATTTACTCCGATTACTGTCCAAATCGGAAAATAAAGCTTTGAGTTTGGTTAATTTCGAACTGGTACATGGTTTAAAGAGGAAGAAGGTAAAATTACAATTTGGTCCTTACTTGAAAATTGTGTTTTGACCCCTAAAATGCGTGTGCACTTCAAGCACTATCTGGAAGAGGTTGTGTGTTTTTTTACTAAAAGAAATGGAAGTTGCAATATCTAATAGATCATTCGTAAAGTTGGAGTTTCCACTAGAAAAAAATATCAAAGTTCGGGTGTGAAATTTTGTATTTAGCCAATCTAGGTAAGTACATTGTATCAAATATATATCATATGCTATGTACAAAATTACAATATTAGACAAAATTTAAAGACTAAATAATAATAATTCTGCTCCCATTTAACAAAAAATAGAAGGAGAAACTAAATAGCGTAACAATGACAAATTATAAGGACTAAATAAATATTATCTGAAATCAAAGAAAGTAAATAATAATATTGACCAACAATTACTGGTTAAACTTTTTACCCAAATATAAATGCATGCAAACGCCAGGGATTAAAGCCAAGTTCTCTTCTTTCGGGGTGATTTGTATTATAGCGGTAGAAGCTCGACAGTGTAGAGACTATTACCATCTTCTTCTTTGGACGTTCTCTTCTCAGATCAAAGGGTGCAGAGAAGAGAGGGAACAATGGAGGTTTTCTACTTTCTGGTTTTTGGAGTATTGGGTGCTTTAGTTGCAGTAATTGAACTAAGCAAGACATCCAAAGACCGATTCACCACTTCACCTGCTTTCAATTCTTTCAAGAACAATTACCTTGTTGTTTACTCTCTCATGATGGGTAATAATAATAATAATTCTACCATCCAATTATTAGATCCCATTTCTGTACTTTTAGATCTCACTCTATTCATTCATCTTGCTCTTGCATTTAGTTCCCGATCTCTGATTTGATTGCAGTTTTTTTTTTCTGTGTTCTTATTAGGAATGCAATTTTATTTCTTTAATTTGTACTTGGGATCTGGGGTTTACCGCGGTTTGAAGATATGGGTCTGGATGTTTTTGTTGTCTAAGATAGATTAGATGTGTTCTTCTTGCTTCCTCACTAGGTTTTGGGACCATTAGATTGTGTATTTTGAGATGATAAATTTGCCAATGGAGCTTTAATTAATGGAGTTGAGGCTTACATCTTTGACCTTCTTTATAAATTAAATTTTGCCTTTGAAACCATCAAAATCTTGTGTAGTTTCAAAGATACCTCTTACTGGCTTTTTATGAGTAACAAGTAATTTCAAATAGTTTTGAACTATGATGGTGACATCTTGCACATAAATTTTTATATTCATTCATCCTGTAACTTGTTCAACTTTTGTTTCTGTATGCCTTTGCTGCAACAGCTGGGGACTGGTTACAGGGTCCATACGTGTTCTTCTTGTTTCTGAAATATGCGTTCTTCTTGCTTCCTCACTAGGTGTTGGGACCATTAGATTGTGTCTTTTGAGATGATAAATTTGCCAATGGAGCTTTAATTAATGGAGTTGAGGCTTACATCTTTGACCTTCTTTATAAATTAAATTTTGCCATTGAAACCATCAAAATCTTGTGTAGTTTCAAAGACACCTCTTACTGGCTTTTTATGAGTAACAAGTAATTTCAAAGAGTTTTGAAATATGATGTTGACATCTTGCACATAAATTTTTATAGTCATTCATCCTGTAACTTGTTCAACTTTTGTTTCTGTACGCCTTTGCTGCAACAGCTGGGGACTGGTTGCAGGGTCCATACGTGTACTTCCTCTACAGCCATTATGGTTTTGGGAAAGGAGAGATTGGTCAGCTTTTTATTGCTGGTTTTGGGTCCTCCATGTTGTTTGGGACCATTGTTGGCTCTTTAGCTGATAAACAGTGAGTTTATTTTCTTTTAATTCTTTCATCATCACTATTATTTAGCTTTTCATTGTATTTGAGGTGAGATCTGCAATGTATTCAATCCAGGGGTCGAAAGAGGGCGTGCATCACTTATTGTATAACATACATACTTAGCTGCATTACCAAGCATTCCCCTCAGTACAGAATTTTGATGATTGGCCGTGTTCTTGGAGGTATTGCCACTTCTCTACTATTTTCAGCATTTGAATCATGGCTAGTTGCAGAGCACAATAAGGTGAGAGATCACTTTTTTTTCTCTCTGAATGTTTAGTGTGGTTGCTGGCCTCTAAAACATAACATATCATGAGTATAATTGATTGCTAAGTGTGGTCCACAGCGGAACAAGGCATGCTTGAAAATTTCTTTGTTTACCTGCCTTTTTTATTTTATTTTTCTTTGTTATGAATCTGGAATTACCTGTTTCTACTGTCTTTAAGTTTTTCAAATTGTTTCAAATCTGTTCTGTTAAGTTGTATTTCTCATTCTAGATGTGTTTCCACATTTAATTGAAATGTTTTTACAGTTTTAATTGATTAGAAAGTTTGGAACCTCGAGTTTTGTGCTCATTGTTTATGTTTTACTGTTATTGTTCTAATCTGTTAAATTCAACTTAATACAATCTTTGGATGATGCCACATTATCTGACTTATTCTGTTTCCTCCCTTGGTATATGTAGAGGGGCTTTGATCAACAATGGCTATCCCTAACTTTCTCGAAGGCAATATTTCTGGGAAATGGTCTTGTTGCTATTTTATCTGGACTGTTTGGAAACCTTCTTGTCGATGCATTTGCCCTTGGGCCTGTTGCTCCCTTCGATGCTGCGGCATGCTTTCTTGCAATCGGCATGGCTATCATTTTTTCATCATGGACAGAGAATTATGGAGACCCTTCAGAGAGCAAGGATTTGTTTACCCAATTCAGGGGGGCTGCTGTGGCCATTGCTTCTGGTAAAGTCCAACACTTAACTATGCCTGTTATGTCATATCTGTCGAGCTAATTTGACTTTCATTGACTTTTTTCCTTGTTACATTCAATTTTTTTCCTTCCCCATTTTTTTGTCATTTCCCTCTTTTAAAAATTGCTGTACTTGTGTTTCAGATGAGAAAATTGCTTTGCTTGGTGCCATTCAGTCGCTGTTTGAAGGATCTATGTACACATTTGTGTTTCTTTGGACACCTGCTCTGAGCCCAAATGAAGAGGATATTCCTCATGGTTTTATTTTTGCAACATTCATGTTGGCGTCAATGTTGGGAAGCTCCCTTGCTTCCCGGTTGATGGCTCAATCATCACTCAAGGTTGAAAGCTACATGCAGATTGTATTTGTTGTCTCCTCTTTCTCCCTCATGCTTCCCATCATAACCAATGTACGTGCGGGTTCGATCGCTAGCTGAATTTTTTCTGTTTTCCTTTTTCTAAAAATTTTCAAATTGTCTCTAACTTGATTTATGTGAAACAGTTCTTAGTGGTGCCTTCTGGAGTGAGAGGCGGAGGCATCTCATTTTCAGGTTGTCTTCAGCTTCTTGGTTTCTGTACCTTTGAGGCCTGTGTAGGGATATTCTGGCCATCCATTATGAAGATGAGGTCTCAGTACATTCCTGAGGAAGCCCGAAGCACTATTATGAACTTCTTCCGCATTCCTCTAAATATCTTTGTCTGCATAGTTTTATACAATGTAAGTTGCATGGTTAACATATCTGCACCCAGGGAACAAGTGTCCATGGAATTGTTTTCACTGTTGAGGGGGAAACCCATATTTAATTGTGCTTTTTCTTTTGTGCTTCTATTCTAGCTTTTGAGTTTTAATTATACTTCTTCAAATCAAATCTTTTGATAAAGCTTACCCCATTGGTATTTTATCTGCCAAAGTGCCAATTGACTAACACATGATATGGAAACTTTCTTTTTTTTGATCAATTCTGTGATTCACAGGACTTTGCTTACAACTTAAAAATGTAGATTTTGAATGGTTCCTTTGGTTAACTACGCAGGTTAATGCATTCCCTATCACTGTTATGTTTGGCATGTGCTCCATTTTCCTCTTTGTTGCATCAATCTTGCAGAGGCGGCTTAGGGTGATTGCAGATAAGCCAAGTATGATCCTTAAATTTTCGTTAACACTTATCTTTCTCGATCTTATGAAGCATCATGTAGTTGTTATAGCGCTTGCCTTGAAATTTCGTTCAATTCTCATCTGTTTGCTATAATAATGCAGAGACAGAAGTTTGGACGGCACTGAAGGAAAAGAACACTGAGGCAGAACCCCTGAATGTTTGATTGCACATTAATTGTATGCATATGGCCGTTGCTGTTTGAATATGGATTCAGAAAGAAAAAGATGGCCATATTTCTTACTCAAGAGTCAATATGGCAATTTTTTTTATCGGCCTCGTTAGTTTAAAAGTAAGGGTTTTTTTTCCCATTTTTTATCCTGTTATTGGAGAAAATATTTAGAGAGTAAATGTGCAATTCATGTTATTCTTTTTGGAGCTAAGTCTATAGTGTAAAAGGAGTAAAAATTTTCAGTATTTGCTAGATTAAATTGGCAATTGCACTAAATCAATTAATATGATTTGCAAGTGTATCTTCTTTTTTTTAACATAGAAGTGTATCTTACTATGTAGCAACACTATAAAATGAGATTTTGAAGAGCTTAAATGTTTATTATAGTGTATCTTTTATTTTGTTAAGGTACTCATATTGTAATTATATATATATATATATATGTATGTATGTATTTGTATTAATTTAGCTATTTAATAAGTTTATTTTTACTCCCTGATCCAAAAGTACGCTTCATCGCTGAAAATAAAAAGATTTTGAAGAACTAAATAAAATTATTGCAGTATAATAGTCAATAGGCCAAGGAAGAAAGCACTGGATTAATCTCTATTTTCAATTTGCATAATCATCTTTCAACTCTTTCAGGGAAATTAAAATTCTTTTTATATAACCATCTAGTTTAGGGAACAAAACCATGGGAGCCAACTAATATTGAGTCAAGTAAGACCATACGAGCCAAAACCATGGGAGCCAACCATGCAAGCCAAAATCATGGGAGCCAACTAATCTGGAGTCTTGTACTAATCTAAAGTCAAGTAAAGTGAGGCGGAAAAACTCTATCAATTTTTTACTAATCTGAAGTCGGAAAAACTCTATCAATTTTTTACTAATCTGAAGTCAAGTAACGTGAACCATTAAGGGTGGAAAAAATCTATCAATTTTTCACGCAACTGCATTCTTAAATCTCGAACTCAAAACTTTCAATTAAGCAAGAACAATTCTTACTAATTGTAGCAAATTTACATTCTCAAACTCAAAACTTTCGGTTAAACTAGAACAATTGTTACTAATTGTAGCAAATCTACATTCTCAAATCTCGAATTCAAAACTTTCGGTTAAGCTAGAATAATTCTTATTAATTGTAATAAATCTACATTCTCAAATCAAAACCGTTAAGCTATAACAATTCTTACTAATTGATCTACTCCTAAAAAAAATAAATAAAATTTATTCTCAAAAGTCACGGAAAATAAAATGAAATAATTTTTAAAATTGAGATTTTTTTTTTTGGGATCAAATTGAGAAAACTTTAGTATAGCTTGAAATAGGGTTAGACTATTGCTGAACCAATCAATCAACTAGTTGAATACAAATTTGAAATTTCAAATTATTAGGTGTTTTGGTTCTTTTATTGAAAAAAAACATTATGCTTCAATTCATCATTAAAAATCTTAACAAGGGATAATTACAAATGTTTGTTTTAACAAGGGATAATTAGAAGTAACAGATTCTGCTATACATTTCACGCAAATGATACACAAACCATTAGTACACAAAATAGAAAATAAAAAAGACCAGAAATTGAATAAATATACAGACATCAACAATGGGGAGATCTAGTTTTAATACAGAAATTTTACATTTAGTAGCATCTTGAAGACAAGTTATTGTGTCCGAAGACGTTTAGCTTCTGATGATGCAACTTCCAGATCCCCAATGAAAAAAAGTATTTTGTCCAACATACCTTGGCAGCAAGAAGACTCATTGTCATTTTTCATGGAACTATCTTCCATAAGCTCTTGTTTTGAGCTTAATACTGTCCTTTTATTTCGACTCCTTGAACCCAGATATCGCTGGATTTCCCCTTGGTGTACCAGGTAGTAGTCACCACCTTCTCTAACTATCTTCAGTCCCCTGCTCATGTTAACAGCTCAGAAATATGAATGATCCAATAACTTTGTTGCATACGGTTTATGAATCGTATTTCAAATGTATAATTTGGAACTGAAACCTTGTAGTCTATTAACTTGAACTAAAAATATTGCAGATGCTCCTAACAACGTATTTTTAAAGCTATTTAAATCATAACGTTTGAACGCATAATTTCTTTTTAAATATTTAATTGGCTCATATCTATTGATGCAAATAGAACATTCATTAGAAATATCTGGATATCATTTTTTGAAGCTGAGCGGTCAATTTTCTAAACATAACAACTTATTATTATGACATTTTTGTGCTATTGGTGATCAATTATATGCATAGTTGTGCAAGTGGAGCAGCAATGAAGCAAGAAATGCTAGAATTAAAGACTGAAATTGGACTTTTAACTTACAATCCAACTCGATCACAACGATCTTGCATCTCGTACACATCTTTCCATGATTTTGAATCAACAGGGGCATAGAAAGCAGCACGATCATCTCCCCATCTCTCCTTGAACAGATTAAACCATAGAACATTATCTGAGGCCAATCCCTTCCACTTCTTGCAAACTTTACAAGAAAAAGGAAACTGCAATGTCAATAAAGTGCATAGCTCCAGAAAAAAAATGAAAGAAAGATCAAAACAACTTTCAATAACTAACAAACTTAAGTATTTCTTTCCAGAAACAGAGTGCATTATCTCACACCATAAACCTACAAATGCCAACTGGAATGATTCAAAGTTGGTTCTAGTTTTACATCATGCTCAATCATAAATAAATCACAAAACCCAGATTGAGTATCAACATATATTTTCACCAAATTGTGCTAATAAAAAAGTAAATTATAAAATTGACTAGTAACCATTTCATAGCTGTAAATATTACAAAAGAATGAGCTAAAATTAATGGGTGCTAAAGTTGTATAACCAAAATATTTGTTAAACATGATTTTTATTTCTTTCTGAAAGTGAAAAACCATCTGTTAGCATTCAATTGAACTTAGGTGAGTAACCAAAATCAATTTATCTTCAATCAAATTCCTATTTAAGGGAAGTCAATTTGTTCTTATGCTGTATATTTCAAATTTCTTTCACCATTTCAAATCGATTACCTGGAACCCAGTTAAGATCTAACCAAACTCCCATGAAAATTCATGAAACCCATTTCATGTAGATTCAAAATTGAATGATTGAAAAGTAAAAAGGTTATATGGATCCAAAAAACATTAGAAATAAGGTAGTTGACCTTGTAGGGCAGCTGCAAGGTTGTGGTGATCCAGCCAACAGAAAATCTTGAGACAGAGATCTGCAGGTATTCTCTCCATTACCGATCGGCAATGACAGATGGAAGAAGGAGATGACGATTATGTATTCGTTCTTGTGTACATACACGTGGCTCATTAGTGAGTTATATATATATATATATTTTATCTTCTCAGAAACTAATTTTACCTTTTCTCTATCAGACTAATATTTACGGACAAAGTTATGAAGCTTGCTGACGTTTTGGCGCCTAATTTTAGCGTTTTGGCGCCTAATTTTAGGGTTTCTGTAGCATCCGCCCAAGGTTGACTACTGTATATATACGTACATAGTACAATATAAAGTAGCATCATCGCATTCGTTTTCAAAAACAAGGACGGATCCTAATGGGGATTTTAAAAAAGATCGAGGACCTAAACTTGATTTTTTAAAAAGTTTCGGAAGGTTTTAATAATACATATAAATAATGTCAAATATGAATTCTCAAAATTAATCGTGTTACAACATTGTATCACGGTTTTTTTTTTTTTTAAATGTGTGAACGAAAAATTACGGTTAAATATCTATGGAGGATCTTTTTGTAATTTAGCTTGGAATGAGTTATTTGTTGATAAAATAAATTTCAAGCACCAATTTGGTGATGGAAAAGGTGTGAGACACTTAGCCAAAAATTCCACCATGCATTCTTTTAACTTTGACCAAAAATTAACCATGCAAAATTCAATAATTAAATAATTCAAAATTAAATTAATTTTGAATAGACAAAAAGGAAGAAAGGAAGAAAAGAATAATCAAACTTCAACATTTTTGCTCTTAAACTTTCAGCCAAGGGAGGAAGAAGAAGAAGAAAAAAGGTAAGGTGTTCATCCATTTTCAAGCTTGATTTTCATGGTTTTAATCTAGAAATTTGATTTAGAACCATGGATAAGCTTGTATATCATCTTTTTTTTATAATTCAAATAAGAATCAAGGATGAACATAAAGAGAAAGTGTAACACCCAATCTCGGTCTAATAGGTAGGCCTCGATGGAATACTACCTACTAATATTGGAGCTGTAATTCCTAGATTTTTTACTTATTATTTTGATTATATTTATATTTTTTTTCTTAAAAGTTCTCCTCTTATTTTTCTTAGCCAATTTTACAGAAATTTCACCAAAACTTCGCTACTCATGCAATTTTCCCCAAAAATATATGAATAGTAACATATTCACATTCCTGCATGAAAATCACTTAAACATTTCGACAACTTCCTTATACCATCACTCCTCAAATAAAATAAAAATAAGCATTTCAAATATCAACAATACACAATTCTAAATTACTCTACCGTTTTAGACACTATAAAATACATATGTACTACAATTTATCTGGGAGCATTTAGTCTATTATATACATGCCACTATTATACTAGTACTATTATAAAAGATGTAACCTTAGTGCTGCCTTGAAGATGCCTGCCTGCCAGGACTGACGATGAACTTTTAATTTGCTCTTTGATATCATGCAAGTTACAAAAATAACTCGCTGAGCACTATTGCCCAGTGGGTACTTTAATTATTGAAAAATAGGTAAAAGATGAACAAATATTTATAGAAGAAAAGCAAAGCAATTTTTCAAAATCACATGTGAGAATCAATTAACATTTAGAATGAAACAAGTGATATGAAAGCTTTGAATGCAAGCAAATAAATTTATTTACCAATACTACAAATTATTTATTTCGCTCTACATGATATTTAACTGAACTCTGAGATAAGGAAAACTGTCTAAATAATGGTCATCAATTCAATAATTACAATACAAAGGTACTGAAACTACCAAATGAATTCCCATTTCTAGCTGATAGCCAGGTGCAAGACCGGATTACCATAGCTGATCAGCAAATAAATTGGCGCCACACCACAATAACAGAATGAATAATATTGTCTGGATTGCGGTACCGCGAACTATCTAAAGTATGATGCATCATACCCTTATCACCCGGTTCGACTTAACCAAGTAAAGCTTGGCCTTTATTATTCACTTATTATGCATTTGACTTGCTTCCCTATGATTTCAAAGTCATTTATGACTTGTAAAGTAAATAGTTAACTAAAATTCAACCAATGTTAAACATTTACATATTTTTGGTCTTTTAGTCCATATTTGACATATTTTTGGCCTTTTAGTCCATATTTGACTATTTGGATTCAACTTTGACATATCTTAATGGATTTGGATGTTAATTAGCCTTACTTGAAAATGGACCAAATGAATAGTATTTTGCAAAATGAATAGTAAAATACCATGTGAATAATGATTTCTAGATTTTGGCTAACTTTGTATCTTTGAAATGGATGTTATACAACTATCTAAAGACTTTTCAAGTACCTTTATATGTTAGAAAGACACTTGTGAAGTTTCATTTGAAAATTCAATGATTTGGTAATTGAAAATGTTAAGGGATCCAAAGTAGCACATTAGACACTACCTTGAACCCCATTCGGCCCAACTTTGGGATTTTAGGGGAGAGGTTTTTTTTTCTTGCAAAATTGATTTTAAGACTTCTTATGATGTGTAATTGAAGGAAATAAAGTCCCTTTCCCAAAATCCAATTAGGGTTTTAAGTGAAAATTTGTCAAAGTTTATGCTTATTTAGGCAATTTTGCATGCTTTGGATTCAAAGGTTTCCTTGGCATTCTAAATGGCATAATCACAAATCAAGACACATCCAAACATCATCCACACATAAAATCACAACATTACAAAGCATAAGGCATTTGGCCATATTGAGAAAATTTAGAGAAAATGGACAATTTCCAAAGTTAAAGTACCAAACCTTGTCTTTGACTTCCTTTAGCTTTCTATGGATCTTCCTTTGATATTTCCTTTTGATTTCCTACATAAATCACATCCTCATATAATCAACATAAACCCTAGTCCAAGGAATCACATGCCTATTCAATTGGTTTTTTGCAAATTCGATCAAAATATAAGCTTAATTTGATTTAAACTACCTAATTCTACCTTTTCCCCTTCATCTTCAACCTTTTCCCGTATAAACCCTAATTTTCACTATTCATCCATATTAGAGTTCATCATAAAATCTTAAGTAAACGTAGAATTAAGCCTAAAGACAAATTATAATATGCATAAGACTTGAAATTCTAGGCAAAAATCATGAAAAATTAGCTTGGAAATGGTATTTACCTTGAATTTTCTTCCTTTTCCTCTTCTCTTCTTCTTTGCCGTGGGGAGCTATGGAGAAAGTGGTGGTTTTTGTTAAATTTTTTACTTAAGTCTTCCTTTTATATGTCTTAAAATCAATTAATTTTTTATTTAATTTATTACTTAATTTTGATTGGTTTTTGGAGTCAGAGTAAGCAACTTGATTGCCTTAGGTTTAATCAAATCTTTCAACCATGTTTTCATCCCCAAAATGGTGCTTAATGTTGTCCTTTATGCTTACTAATTCCCTCCTTGCCAAATAACCAAAATACGCTTCGTATGAATTTCGATATATCTTTTTATATGCGCATTTTTGGGAAAACCGTGACGCGTCGTTACGACCAATAAACTCCGAAGATTTCATATTTGACATCTTTTATAAGCACTATTAATACCTTACGAAACTTTTTAAAAAAATCCGTTTAGGTCCTCGACATCTTCCATAATGCCCCGATAGGTCTCTTTGAGCTTAGTTGGCCTACCTTTGCCTCTGGATGCGATGATCATCGGTTCAAAATCTTTATTTATCATATATTCCCTGCTATTTACATATATTTACAATTTCCTATAGGGTCACCCATCACGACCTTATTGCGACTTGAGTACGTTTAACCTCGGAGTTTCGATAGGTTTCGGGGCCATGCTCTGGATTTGGGACGTCTATACAATATATATAGTAGACAGATGTTACAGGAAGAATAATGTTCATATGTGATATAAGTTAGAAATAAAAGGAAATGATGAATTAAGCTTAGTTTTGGTGATTGAAGCATGTTAATGTCATTAAATTGAATAGAAAAACCAAGATAAGCAAGTTAGAAATGTGTTCTACAACCTAGAGTTTATGTCCTTAATATTAATGGTGATGTTTATGTAGGAAATCAAGGAGAAAAGCTAAAAGAAGGCAAGAAATAAGCCAAAGAGAAGTGAACTTAAGGTTTGGTACTTTAACTTTGGAATATGTCCATTTTCTTCAAATTTTTGCATTATGGAGTGATGTGATTTCAAATATATGTTGTGTTTGAGATGTTAGTTTGTGTTTTTGATTGAATATATGTCATTGGAATTGAAAGAAAGTCATTTGAATGCAATGGATGCAAAAACCCTTAATTGTCTATAAACTTTGGTGAATTTTTAGGTGACCCTCTTAAATTTTTAAATTGGACACCTAATCCTTTATTAATATCACATTAAAAGTTGTAAAATTAGTTTTATGGTAATAAATATATACCCCTTAAAAACACAAAATTTGGTTGTCCTTGAACTACTTTAAATTGCTTAGCATTTTCATCAAGTTTTTCTTTGAATTTTGAAATGAAACTTCATAGGTGTGTTTTTGACGTGTAAAAGGATGTTTATGACTTACCTTGGGCACTTGGTCATTTTTCAAGAATGTGTTTATATAAAGTTTAAAAGTAACCTATTGGGTTGTTTATGTAAAGGTAACCTTAAATGAACAAAAAGGTGACATGGCATGTAAATATTGATCAAATATTTAATAAATGTTGACTATTTGTTTATCATCTGTTGGAAATCAATTGAACATAAATGACACATAATTGGAAATTTGTTTATGAAAAGTAAATTAACTTAAATGACTTATTCTCTACTTGATTAAGTCGAACATGGTTGATAAGGGTATGATGCATCATACAAATCATCTATTATGCAGTATTGCTATGATATGATATATGAATTCATCTATCATCTGTTATAGCTTCGGCTACTAATATTTATCCGTATAGTCCAGGCTTGTGTGTGTATGTATATATATATACTGGCTGATATATTATATGAATATTCATCTGTTTGCTTCGGAGCATAAATGATATGATGTATGATGATAATATTTATCCGTCATCCATCATTCGTTGCCTTATCTCTGTAGTTCCATTATGTACCTTGTAGAGTAAAAGTAAATAAAATGTCACCTAAGTAAATATGTATAAGTAGCTTAACTATTCCGTTTTGTTTGATAAATTGTTTTGAAATGTATTTGTTACTAGTTAAAGTACCCACGGGGTATTAGTTGCTTAGCTAGTTATTTTCTTAACTCGTAGGTTAACAGCAGTAGATAGTGTAGTTCGCATCAGTCTTGACTTGCTGCGCAGTGCTCTGAAGGATATATTTCCTTAAATTACATATTAATAGTAGCGGCATGTATATAAACAATATAACAAGACATAAAATAAAGTATTTCTAAAAGTATTGTAGTATGTTTGTTATGTTGTATTAGTATAGAATGTTATAATATGTTGCCTAATTATATGTAAGACAATATTAGAAGTGAGAAACTTTTTTTGCAGCTAAGGTGGAGGTTCTAAGTGTAGTGACTATAGAAGTGCTTGTGTTGAGATTGAAAATTGTTTTAAAAACTTAAAAATCCGTTTTGTCGACACTTGAGATAGACCTAGTTTTGCTGTCCGCCAAAATTTTCTGTAAAAGTAGATAAATAACTTATATAATTAAAAAATAAGGCATATAGATTATTAGTGTGACTTAGTCCTGGCTTATAGTAGTAGGTAGAAATAGAGTGTTATAGTTTCTTCCATATTTGGAACATTAAATGGACACACCTATATTAAATGATCTAAACTCACACTCCTGTAGCAAAAATCCTCTAAACAAGAGATAATCTATCCTTCAAAGAATTAAGACAGACACAACCAGGAAGCAAAGGTTTATTAACATTAACAAATATCTTAACAAGTAGATAAGATTTAGCTTTTTTACCATTAGGCTTCTTCTTGCCCAAACAAACAAGACTAGAAAACAAATCCTCTGCTATCGTAATTGCATTTGCATCACCCATTTAGAATGAGGTAAGTCATGTACCTGGGGCAAAAAAAAGAGATAGACTAAAATCTATCTTAAAGAAGGTTACATTAGCTGGCCACTCAACAACCACCAGCAAGTGTCTTCTAACATTCCATGGCCTTTCATTCAAGACATTTCTGACATCTTCCTCACTATTAAAGTAAAAAGCATAATGCTTGGATTGTTTTCTCTCCATTGTAAGAGAGCCTTCAAGTTTTCAAGCCTGCCTTAAGATATCTTTCATTATTCCAAGCCCATATGATCTATCTAAGAGGAGTTTTCCTGCCATAACCTTACTTGCTTTCGAAATCTCCTTGATCAGGTCATTAACTAGTTGAAGATTTGGACCTCAAAATCTAATATTTTTACATCCTAGAGTTGGTTTATCAACAGTAAAACTCTCTATTTTGAACTCAGAAGAGAATAAGGAAAAAAGATGTAATAAAGAGGATGAGGAGAGGTTAGTGACTGTTGGTTCTCCTATCTGAGCTAGATAAATAGTCGTTAAGAAATTTTGAAAAGAAAGAAAATAATGATTAAGAGCTTATTGGACACACCAAAATGGAAGTAGAAGCTTATCCATAGGAATAAGAGCATCCCCAATAGTACTCTCTATTATAAAAAGCATCTTTTGCACAATAAAGAGCATCTTAAGCAATCTTTAAATATAAAAAGTAAATAAGTTTGTACAACTCCAATAGACTCTTTATATTTTCAATCTTCCTTTTGCTTTATCCAATAAATATTTAATGCAGATGAAAGAGAAGAGAGTATTGAGAAGATGAAAGAGAAAATTATAGTATATGGAATTGAAATATTTTAGAGTAGAGAGTTGGTTTGGCTCTCTAAATTCTCTAATCTAAAATATAAATATAGAGAGTTTATTGGAGATATTTTTTTCGGATTAGCTCTCCAAAATAGATAATTTTACTTGAATAAAGAGTGGATTGGGGATGCTTTAAAATGTTGAAAATTTTCCAATTTTTTCTTGCATCCAAAAATAAAAACATAAAATTATTTTACTATGCTATCTTATTGCTTTTGCACATCAAATATTAGTCTATTAGAGTAGTGAATAATATCCGATCAAAAAATAAAAGAGTAGTGAATAATATATAAATCGGATATAGGTCTTGCTTTAAAAATAAATAAATTGGATACAGGTCTTAATGTCAACCCCCCTCTAACTAAAAAAAATTAATTCATCATATAAAACCAATCCAGAGTTATAGGAAATGGTTTTTCAGGAAGAGTTATAATAAGAAATTTACGTGATTGTATATGAATGAATATTTTGTAGTAGTATCATTGAGCACTTAAAAAAATAGCAAAAAGACTGACTAAAAATGGTGGGTAGAGACATTAATTTAAAGCTAAGGCCTCCACTCTTGCTGATTAGGTTGTGACCCGGGTTCGAGGTCAATTCCTACCGATCACATTGTGTGGAGATGATGAAATACAGAGGTTTCGAGTCAATTCATAACAATCACTTCGTTAGCATTAATTTGGTACTTAAAGAAGGATTATTATCCAGTCTATTTGTGATTTTCTCTATATTTAAAAACAAAAAAAGTCCACTATTTATCATTGATATTCAAATTAAATAACCTTTTATTATCAATTAATATTTTTTTAGGAAATATCAAATAATATTTTTACTTTGTTTCATAGTCTTAGATTTTTTAAGGTCATATTTATTTATTTATTTTTTTAATGTTGTATCACATGTGAAAAGATTTTCCTTAAAACATTGTGAAAATATAAACAAACAAATACACATTATTTTTTTTTTTTTGCCCTTTTGTTAAAATAATTAATTAATTATTATTTGTCTAGCTCCCACGTAATCCTAATAGTTTTAGTATATACAGTATAATATCCCCAATTGGATACTAAAAAAAAACCCTATTCCTATTAAAATCAAAATCCTGTTTAGATTTGGATCCTTGTAGAAGAATGTAATTGGTTTTTGAACTCTATAAAAGCAAATACATAATATAATCGACCCCAAAACTCAAATCATAACTGCAAAGATAAGATGGATCACTCAGAGTCTTATGAAAGTGAAAGTGAATGTGACAGTGTATATCAATATGGAAGCGACGACTTAGAATACAACGAAGATGATAACCGCGCCACAGGTGCCGCTGCTCCTGCTTCTCAAACTCCGCCGGCACTTTCTGATATTAACGACCCTCCTTTTCCGAGTTATAATTCTTGGGATCCTATGGAGTCTGATTCTAGTCCACGGAGTTCTAAAGCTTTCGAGGGCAGATACAACAGTTTCAGCCAATCTGTAACCCTAGCAGGAAAGCCACAACTTGAACATGGAGACCAAATCATACTGCCTCCATCCGCTTTGGAGCAACTCTTGGAGAGCGGTGTTTCTTTTCCGATGCTTTTTGAAATCCGAAACGATTCTAAAGGCCGGATTTCACATTGTGGGGTTTCAGAGTTCACCGCGGAGGAAGGCATGATGCTGTTGCCAACTTGGATGATGAAAAATTTGCAATTAGAAGATGGGGAACTGCTTGACCTGAAGAGTGCCAATCTGGAAAAGGCTACTTTTGTAAAGCTGCAACCACATTCTGTTGATTTTTTAGGAATTTCTAACCCTAAAGCGGTACTAGAAGAGACCCTTTCAAAGTTCTTTTGCCTAACTAAAGGGGATACTATAGTCATTAATTATAACAAGAAGAACTACTCTATTGACATAGTAGAAACTAAACCATCATCTTCTGCAGTTTGCATTCTTGATACAGACTGCGAGGTCGACTTTGCCCCTCCTCTTGATTATAAAGAGCCTGTTGCTGTAGAAGATGAGAAGGGTAGTATGGATAAAACAAAGTTTGCCTCTTTTACTGGAACGGCAAGACGTTTGGATGGGAAGGGTAGTACGGATAAAACAAAGTTTGTCCCTTTTACTGGAACGGCAAGACGTTTGGATGGGAAAGCTGTAGTGCAGGAAAAGAAGGAAGATGTTGAGCCGCTTGAATCAAGAAAACGTACAGGGGGACTACTGTTTGCTTCTTCTGTTTCTAAAAATAACTCAGAAGAACAACAGCATCAAACTAAGATTAGATCTCCAGAGAAAAAACAGTTCCAGCCATTCTCAGGGAAGAAATACTCTTTGACAGACTGATCCGCCTTTATCTTACTAATTTGATTAGGTAGTTTTTTTTTTCCTTTTTTTTAGTCAGTTTTTATTAATGAGAAAGAAATTAAATAATAATTGAAATGAGAATTGAAAAGAATAAATTTCTTGTCCCAAAAGATTATGCATTATTTAGCTTTTTCCTCTTATTAATCTTTGATTTCAAAGGTTCATTTACTAAGCATGAATAATACATATGTAAACCATGTATGAAAAGTAAATGGTGACCAAGTTGCACAGAGGGAATACAGTATAACGACCAAGTTGCACTTCAGAAGAAACCATTAGGACAATGCTGTAAAAACATTTTTATCTAGCTGAGAAAAAAAAGACCAGATGTAAGAAATTAAAACCTGAATAACTTTTACAGTTACCTAGTTATGGTCTGCGTTGGCATGGAGAATATGTCCATGAATTGCTCACGTCTTCTCTCTGGTCTACATATCTATGTACATTCAAAAGACAAAATCTATCTATGTTCTTAAAATCATCCTTGTAATCCAGATGACAGTAAGAAGAATGTTAAAGCATTCTTAAAATATCACCATTCTTTTTTATTCATTGCAAGGCAACTTACCAGAAGATTTGACACATTATTACTAACACCAACTATCGAGTAGAAGCATTGGAAAATAGAACATCCAAAGTGAAATCATGTACAACACATTACCTATCATTTAGCCATAACAGAATATGATATAAGTATACAAGCATGGATATGGAAGAAACCAAAAGCAAAGAATTGGACTTGTCATTACTCTCATTTTTTTTTAACAGTGTCTACCCTCATTCAATGATACAAAAATACCTCCAAACTCAGTGCAAACTTTCGTACAAGCCAAGCCACCATAAAGGACTACAAATCATCTGGAAAGGTAGAAAGAATACAGTTAGTGTCTTTGACAAACGATCAAAAGCAAAAGGAAGAAACATTGTAAAAGAACAAAGTGTTGAGAAAGAATAGTTCTGTACCTAAAATCAAGCAATACAATACAAACAGGTCACGCAGATATCAGCAATGAACAAACTGTTGTCACATGACAATGAGCAATTAGTCATATTGAAGCAATCCTTCCATGCCTTGAATTTCAAATTTAGTTTTGACCTAGGCGTATCAGCAGATTTACTAACGTTTATTTAATAGGATGTGGCTGGCTATAAAATTCTGTGAAGTCCAGCCGAAACAGAAGGAACTTCAAATCAATATGTTGCTGCACAGGCAATTGAGACAAAAATCCTTCAAGCAATGTTTTGTATTCCTTTGCTATGTCATCCAGTTCCTGCCCCATATTTCGAAGAAATTCCCCAGCACGTTGTGTTAGGGCCTTTCTGCCATCACTAATCCATGATCCAGGTTCCGAAGATTTATCCCTTGTCTGCTTTCTAGATTTACTCTGATCTTTAGAAGGTAAAGAAGATGTTGTTCTGTGGGAAAAACAAGAAAAGGAAGAAAACAGGTGTAATTCAAAATATTTCCACTGTACTAAATGAGTTACAACTTAAAAAGAAAAGGGAAAGAAAATGAAGCAACACTACGCAAGATTTTATTGTTTACCTTGCTTGCAATTCGTAAATGCCTTCATACAAACGATCAGCAAGACTTCTAAAACACAATATAAGGTCGAACAAGACAAACAGTGACTTGTAAAGAGGTTGAGAACGTTCACCAAGAAGAGATTTTTCCACAATTGAATGTAGGTACTTCTCATGGGCAGCCAGTAGATCATCCAGATCTTTTGCTGCTTCCATTTCATTTGAAAAATTAGACCATGATACCTCCAAGACTTCAAACATTATATAATATTGTAAGTTTGTAACAAAGTGGTTCATCTCATCCCAAAGAACCTGACAACGCCTCAACGTCGAAAGTAATTGCAACTTGACCACTCCCTGCAGCTTCGTGAAAGGATGAGAAGTAAAATTTGGTTTCATCGTCTTCCAAGCACCAATAAGTGCATGCTCTACTCGTCTCAGCTTCCACAGAAAATTGAAAATTCTTAAATACCTTGCCATAACAGACTCTGTAAACACTGTATCAAGCGGAACTCTAGCATCATATTCCAATGAAAATACATCCCAGCCCCTATCTCCAGTGCCATGTGGCATCATTTTGACCCTCAATCTATCTAAAATGTCACGATCATCATACTGAGCATTGGAAGATCGAATCGCACTTTCCAGCAACCCAGCTAACTTAAATGAGCTAATGGTATTAGCAGGCTCAGAAAGTTCAGGCCCAACAATGTCCATTAGATACTGAACAAAATCACCTTGGCCAAGTAGCAAATAGCGCTTGATTGCAAGACAATGCTCTTTGAAGTTATACCTTGTGTACATAACATCCAAAAGATGTTTATCTATTCTCTTTGCTGCTTCAACAACCAGAGTTTCGAGTGCATCAGTTTCACCATATCCAAGACTTCCTCTTCTAGTTGTGGTCCCAGCAGCAGCAGCAGCCTCTGTTGCAGCGTCAGCCCAGCCACGATCGTCACAACAAACACGAAGAAAATTTATGGATTTCCCAGTCCTTAAGATACGCTGAGCCAGAGATTGTGTAATAAATGTTGGAAGCATGCCAGCATAGAGTCGATAACCTTCCCGCCATAGTGATTCAGCTTTTACAGGCTGACCCACAATAAAGAACTCAGCGAATATGTCCTCTAATTCCCCTTCCAAAACCCAACTCCTAACCATTTCAAAAAGCGGAGAACATACACGCTGTAGTAAACTCCTCATGAACTCATGAACCAGTGGATCACCATGCTGGGCATGCAAGTGTATGGCCCCAGCCATTGCTCCACCCCTTAAAACTCTACATTTATCAACCAAAACAGCCATTAATCTCATTTTCACCATTGGTTCAGCAAACCAAACAGACAATCTCCTCAATGACAAATAATTCCCTGAACTAGCTGCCTCTGAGAACAGTGGAATCGGATTCATAGCCTGTGCTTCCAGCACGGCCAACAACTTGTAGTATTCTGTGAGCTCATCCTGCAATGCGGCACAGAATGCCTGTCCTACAGTACCTACATCTTCAGCTGTAAACTGATCCATACTTTCTGAAATATACCCTTTAACCTTTCTGAACAACCATCCCAACTCACAAAGCTTCCTGACCATAAGCCTCGTAGATCTAGAAACATTAACAGTATCCGACAATACATAACCATCAACACTCGCATCAAACATCACATACTTCCCGTCAATGCCTTGACAAGCATATAATACATCTCTTACCAAAACCTCCTCAGTTACTGCATTTTCCTCCTTAATTAAATTCACATAATCCCTAAATGCAATCTCGCGCAAATTCTCAGGGTCCTTAGAGACCAATAAAACACCATTATCCCAACTCTTCTCTCCTCTCTTTACATTATGAAGAACCCGCGAATCATTGTTTACATCATGATCGTTTAAAGTTAAATTAGGCAACAGAGGCAACGAATTGGGCCCATTTATTCCAGTCTTCCTATCATCAGAAATGATTTTAAGCAAATAAAGCACCGCCCATTTGTTATTAACACTACCGGGTCCAGTCTTGGATGCAAATTTGGTATAAAGATCAGCGAAAGTAAGAGCCTGCGATGACTTACCTTGAGTGGCAAGCCGGCGCTTGATGGACTCAGCGATAGCATCGGCATCAGGCGCAATCGAAGGGGTCAATCTGCTGGAGAGTATACGAATGGCGTAGCGGAGAGCATTCTGGAAATCGAGTGAGTTGGAGTTGAAGTTAGGGTTGGAATTTGGGGTTTTAGAATTAGGGTTTTGGGAGAGTAAACGATGGACTAACTCCTTGACCAGATCTAAGATCTTCTGCTGATCTTCATCTTCCATAGCTTTAGTATTAAGACAGAGGATACAGTAACTAAGCGAGCGAGAGAACGAGTTAATGAATGAGTGAGAAAATGAGAGAGAAGAAGAAAGTGTTAAGAAAAAGGGTTTTTGTTTTTTTTATATGGCGGGGAAATGTATAGTTCATATTTTTTTCAAATTGGGTTTTGATAAGGCCATCTCCAACCCATCGTCAAAAAATTCTTTAAAATAGAGACTGAAAATAGAATATTTTTAAAAGATTCCATCTCTATTTTATCTTAACTCCAACCCTTCTTCAAATTTCAATCTCTAAATAATAAAATATTAATATTTTTATTAGAGTAAAAGGAAAAAAAAAAACAAACAACAGCAAAAAAAAAATAATAATAATAATAAAATATTACAAAAGGTGAAATAGAGACCCAAATTGAATCTCCAAATTTGGAGAACAAATTTGGATCTTCAAATATATTAGCATGGGGAATTGGGAAATGGAAATGGGTTGGAGACGATTTGAATCTCCAAATTGAGAAATGGAGAACGGTTGGAGAAGCCCTAAGGGTTGTCTCCGGGTGCACCATGAATTGTAAAACTCTTTTTTTAATCATACGAAATTTTGAGTCCAACCATTAAGACGATCATTCGGCCAGATCGGTTAATTTTTGACCGATTCTTAGTCAGATTAGTATATTTCTGAATTTTTTTTTTCTTAACAGTTTTAACCCAATTAAATTTCTAACCGTTTAACCGAATAATATTTGATTAACCGAATTAACCATTCTATAAAACTCTTGGACGAATTCGACCGAATTAAAAATTTAAAATTAAAACTTGTCGATCTGATTCAACAATTTATTTGTTCTATTATTTGTATGTCCAATCAACTGAATCTCAAGCAAATCAGGAAGACAAAAATTAGAATTTACACCTCAAACAACATTAACATACAAACAAAACGATATTACTACTATATTTACTATATATACAAACAAAACGCAGTGTTTTGTAGTTCGGTAAATGCGGGTAAATTCGGCCGAAATACTCTCTGGCCAAACTGAACCGAATTAACCAAATTATTTTTATTTTTTAGCTGAATTAATTTTCAGAATTTTCTTGGCTGAACAGTTTTGGCCGATTTGACGGAATTATCCAT